>JAAXYX010001124.1:0-26168 GCA_036851915.1 Ptenothrix huangshanensis
TTTTGAGATGTTTTTTGAGAAAAAAAATATTTCGAGGTCGTACTGAAGTTGCATCTGCCAACCTTCCCTCGTTAGTGCTCCCCTCAGTTCCTCAGTCAGTTCTGGTCTGTTGTTCGGGGATTGATTTGGATGCTAATTTTCCTACTGTCTGTCTATCTTTCTGCCGACAGACAGAAATAAAATAATAATTCACATCTCAGGGGTCATTCATTACAAATGCCTGAATGAGCATTAATGCACAGATATGTAAATGATTCAATTCATCAGAATCACAAGGAAGCACGGTGAAATAAATCCAAATTCTGTTAAGATGCAAGTTTGTCAAAAGCAATCTAGGGTCGTTTGTCAAGAAAGAGAAATGAGAGTCGGATGCTTGGCTTGCCAGCAAAACTGTGTATTGTTTTCAAAAATAATCTGAAAGTATCATCTATTGTTATTTCTGGTTTATTACAGTTAGCTACCTTAGATGGATAGTTAATTATAAACCTGTACAAAAATTAATTACATTCGTAAAGATCTTATTGAATGCCATAAATAATGTGCTATTGTGCAGGAGTAGACATTGATTCGAGATACAGAGCTAAGGCGACATCTAGGGATTTTTCCTGTAACCGAGTTCGAAGGCATTAGTAGAGAAAACAGAAGACTTTTGAACGGCCAAATCAGTGATTTTCTTCAGTTGCAAACAAAGAAAAGTGAACCTGTGTCAATTAAACTTTAATTGCAATTAACAACGCTTTTAAATACACATTAACCGTACACCTGGGGGTTGTACTCAGAGCTTGAAACTACAAATATTGTCCTATGTACCAATACGTGGTTAAATTACAAAAATCTTAAATTCTGAAATATTTCAGCGATCTTAAGTTCTAACAAGGCAAAACAACTATTACTTAATTATACATACTTTTTTAAAAGCTCAACGAAGCAAGAAGCCACAAACAACGGAGCAGACGTCACTAGATCGTTTACCTCGGTAAGTAGAACGTGAATATTTTAATATGTAGGCAGTAAAGACGTTTTTGGTGCAAGTCGTAAGTGTAATTCGTCAAGTTGGCATTTGCAAAAAATAATTGTGGGATGGAACACCTGCCAGGGCAGTATCTAAATTCGTTGTTTTGCCAGGAGAAGTGGAGGCACTCGAGATACGGCGAATAAAGCAGGAAACATGTTTTGGTACTTGGAGGATGTGAGGAGGAGTGTGAGTCTATGTTTAGAAGATATTATAATAAATTATTGTGGTAATAAGATTTGATTTGGTGCCACTGGAAAGCCATTATACTTGTCTGGGCTGTTGCTCATTGAAGAAAGTCTCGAAAATCCGACTTTGTAGTTTTCTTTAATGTCTTCCAACTCTTGGGTTCTACAGAGGTTGAGTCAGTCGGCGTGTGAGTGCATATGTAGTTTGCCTCGTCGTTTTCGGGATTTCGGTTGAGAAGAATGAAGGAGACGGAGAGGACCAGACCAGAGTCTGAGTGCCGAGAGCGAATGGAGAACATTGAAGTAAGCGGATGACATGATATGAACGGTTATGTAATCGACATAGTGATGCGAGAGGGTAGAAAGAGTAAAGTGATTTTGCACAACTTACGTGAGTACTTTGCAAACTGTTAGAAAAGTTTCGTCAAGTTTTGTGTATGTGGATGTGAATGTAAATAGTATAAGAACAAGAAGTGTAAGGTTCTTATCTCCTCTCGTATAAGTGGTAAGTGTAATGCATGTCTTGGAGGTATGCATTGTTTAGTTTGGTTTCCTTTGGTTCCCTGCTACCAACTAGTATCCAGCATCGGAAGAAAGACGTCTGAGATGTAGAAGTGTCTGTGAACTCCAGGACCAAGACCAAGATGAAAACCAAGTCCAGGTCCAACTTCAACCCTTGAATATCCGTATGATCCTTGAGTATAATTCCCATTCGGATTCAGGATTCGGAAATTTCGGATGTGAAGGAGAAAAGCAAACTAAGCTAAGAACGGTAGTAGTTCAAACTATTCTCTTTACTTTATTTATGTAAGTGGAAAGGGAAGAGGAGGGAAAGTCACCCATAGTTTTCATTTCATTCTCTTCCACCAGACTTGCATTTCCATCCGTGGCATGGATCTCCCATCCCAGGTCTAAGTCTTGCGTCTACACACTTAAACTCCCAATGGCCAACTACAATATTAGAGATTGCTTACATTACATTGCATCACTCGGGTATTATTATAGGCGACACGAGCCGGTTGTAATGTAATGTGAATGCGAACTTACGATTAGAACAAGAGCAAGGAAGGAGTTCGGAAGAAATTGCTGGAGCCAAAGTAAGTAGGAAGGTGGGTATCTGTGTACCTACCTCGACCTCATAAGATGTAGGAAAGCCACTCACAAGTAGTCACAAGCAGGCGAACAAAACTCCTCTCACAAAAGCTTTTATTTTTCTTGATAACATTGGCACTCCTTAATTCTCCTCCAATTGTTCCATCAAAACTTCCTTGACTTTTTAACCGAGAAATGTCATTTTATTCATTCCTTCAGACTTGGCTACACATCCGCATAAATTTTCATGCGAAATGTCTCGCAGCCAGTTGCCATGCTGTGAGGTTGTAGAATCAGAATCAGAATAATTGTGTCCCAGTTCCGATATTCTGATTCAACCACTGGAAATTTACTTTAGTGGCCGTCTATTATGATTATATTTTGATTTATTACGCACCGTATTCCATGATCTTGCCACCTGATTGCATTTCAAAGTTCAGAATTGCGTAACTTTTTCAAAAAGTCTCGAGTTGCTTTGAAAGTATTGAAAAATATGTACTATTTTTTACTTCGCAAAAACGTCTAAGAGTGAGTGAGTAACTAGCTTTTGCAGGCAAGCATTGTAGATGCTGGTATTATTGGAATTGTGGGATACATAATAGAATGGGTTAATGAAGGGAGTATTGAAAATCGAAACTAGCTCTTAAAAAAAGAATAATGTCTGTCAGGGTTGTACTAGATACGATTTAATAAAAAATCACCACAATTTCAGCACCCTGAATGCAAGCTAACCAAGAGTGCGTAATTCCGTGAGGCTTGTACTGAATCACCTCAATCCAAAAAATGTAAAAAATACAATGGCTTTGTCGCATTGTCGTGACATGTGAAAAAGCAAGTTTCTAAAATTGACCATTTGACTCTCAATTTCAGAAAGGAAACGAGGTTCCGAGACTCAAGAGAATAAAATAAATGTTGTAGATCTATTCTACTGTCACTGGGACATCTGATTCCGACTTGATATTTTTCACTTTACTTTTCAACCACTCCGACGGACTCAATATACACTTAAGGTAGCTACCCACACCCATGTCGACGAGAAGATTGTGCAAGTATCTGTATTCCGGTGCCTTTGTCACTCCGACTCCCACTATCCAACTTATGTACTTATAGCAATGATTTTTGCCCTGTACTCACCAGCCATGTATACCCATGAATGTACTCCAAGGTTTTTCTTCCCTCCTCTCCACGGGTTAAGTCTGCCTGATACTCTGTTCCAGGAAATTCGCTGCGTTTTGTTTTATACAAAAAATTTATGAATAGAAAATAGACCGACTTCAACTCAGATCCTGGTTCCTGGATTCGGATTTGATTATTTCGAAATAAGAATCTCAAGTCAATGTCGACCTGTATACATACATACATACAATGGTCTGCAATCACAATGTACAATGCAATCTTGCACAGCTCTTTCAAGCTGTCCAATTGACAAGTGATTTAGGCTTATGATGCAATTCTGTCAAGTCCTAGAACATACATTCAAAACGAAACGAAAATCTAATCCGATGTTCAATATATTCGGCTCTGCTTCTACCAACACCAGAAGCCAGAACCTGGACAAGAATCCCACTTGAGCCTTCAAACAGTCGATTGTACCAGATCTGATACTTCTCAATTTATTCTATTCGGTAATTTAAAAGTTTGAAAGGAACAAGTGCTGGACGGAAATGAGAAGTGCTAGGCGGTAGGCAGAATTCTAGTTGAGTTAAGTTATTTTCTTTGTTAATAATAGCTCCAATTACAATTTACTTAGCTTTTTGTATTTGTACGTTACTGAATTAGTTAACGTGCATGGTTAAATCTACAGAATCTGAATTTTCAGTCTTGTCCTACAATAGGAGTAACTTTGCCATTGAATAGCAGAAGGAAAATGATAAAGTATGATGATGATGTGTAAATGGAGTAAAAATTGTTTCTTTCGCATTATTGTAGATGAGTTTACTGAGAGGAAGTTGCATTTTATGGGGCCTCCGTTCTCCAATCCTACAAATGATGACGATGAAGATGACGACAGGCCGACCTCCGACTCGACTCTGACAATCGGTTTTACGTTTTACGAGTATGACGGAGTAGAGACGGCAGGAATGGGAATTTATTTCCAGAGGGGGCAAGGAGGAAATGGAAGGTAAGTAACTCCAGTAAGGACTTGAATGGTTACCAATAATGTATCCCAAGTCCCTGTACAATGTACAGGATAGGAGAAGATGGGGAGAATAAAAATGAACAAAAATGTGGCACTGACATCATGTCCAGTTTCACAGTCTCACTTATTATTATCTATATAGGCATCAGCATCGACATTGACTATCAGTACTACATATGCCCCTTTTTTTCTTTTTTATTTTTCAGATAAGATAAAATGGAGCTCATATCCCTGTAGTATGTACATGGAGGCGAGAGAACAAGAGGGAACAAATATCCGTAATCCATGGAAAAGTTTTTCAGTGACAAACTCTTAAAGTTTCCAACTGCCACTGGCCGTTCGGCCTTTTACCATCAGCATCAGCCATGAAAATGGCTAAAATAAAAATAATGTTTTTGTATCATTGCAACTATTTATGTAAAGGAATTAAATACAGTGGAGACATTCATACTCGTCTTCTTGCCTTTTTGCTATGGAAAAAAGTATTTTATGCAATATTCCTATTATTAGTGCTACTATTATTATAGAAATGTGTATTGATAGATATTGCATCGCATCGCATCACATCAAATGGAAGATGGAAAGACGGGAATAAATGTGTTGTATGCACGGTACAGTTAATAATGATAGCAGCATGAGCCATAACGTATTTCAAAGACCAAGTACAGTCAGTACTCACGGTGTATAGCCACAGTCACCCATCCATGTGATGCAGATATGTTCTTACACGTGTATTTGTATACACAACATTCAGATCGTATGGTTCCCCTTCTGCAGGGAACATTTTCATTCAACGTTGATGGTTATGGAAACACGGGCTTTTCCACACCATTGGACCGCAACATTACGTTGTGGCCATTGGTTTGTTTGCGTTTTCACGTTCAGATCACAAGGCTGCTGCTTTGTCCGGTCCATGTACCTACTCCTATGGCAAAACAAAAACCCGAGTTTGAGACATAAAAAAGTTACCCGTTGCGAAAAACTCCTCGAGCTCCAAACAGTCATATACAAATGTATGGGTGTGTGTGTAGTACGTGTGTAATTTGGGTTTGCTTTATATCCCCAATAGGCACTAATGATAGTTTCAGGTTTCAGCTTCAAACAAGATTCAATCAGCATTTAGCTTTAGTCATTGTATTTCCCCAAATTCACAATGTAAGAGTGGTGCTGAGAGACATAGTCAGTACCAGAATTAAAATTTAAAGCGAAAATGTACTTCAAAGCTAAAATCATTCACTCCTGAAAGTATTTTCCATCAAATGGCCTTAGCCGCTACTGTGAATGTGATCCTAGTCCGTTTATTTTGTGGCTTCTACCATTCTTGGAGCGCTGACATTTAAAATTACCTTCAATTAACTAGTACCATATGCATAATTGTATATATCTACCACCGTTTCTAGTGTATCCGTCTGGAAATAAATAATGCCGTGCTCATTGATGGGTGAATTTCATTCCAGGCCAGTCCTTCAATTACCTTCTATACTTCACTAATTTGTTTCGATAAACGCAAGTCCTGTCTTTGTCTTTGTCATCCATATTCAGATATGATGAATTTGGAACGGTGATTGTGAGAAAATTTTATTAGAATTTATGAATGTGGTTGCTGCTGTAGGAGGTTTAGTTGATTGGACTCGGACTGTGATGTTAATTAGGCATAGAAAAGCGTGGCGAATTACAATTATTAACTCCACCTACACCTTCAATGTAGGCTACGTGCTGTCAGTGAGTCTTACCCCTCGATGCGTAACGGCTAGCTATGAACACACCCGTAATTTATCTCCCAACAAGCTTATTTCATTGCCCAGTATTACTTAAAAATCCCAGTATATATAATATTAATGCATTTGTTTTGCACAGTGTATGATGTTGTAGTTCCATGAGAAATGTGAAAGTTGGTGAATGAAAAATTTGCATAGGTGCCTAGGCACTGTTGCCAATTAATAATGATAAATACACGTAGCCGGATGAGATGTAATGGTGGCTCACCTAGGCGATGAAATAATTGAATCATTTTGGTTCTATATACCGACCGACTGAGAAAATAAAAGGAAGGATACGAGAATATTAAGTTGGCAGTGGGTAGGATACGAGTGGGAAATCTCAATCTAAAAGTTGACTGGCGTGGCTCGTGGGTGTTGGGACTGGTAAGCCGGTCCAATAATCTATTGAAGCGTATTCATCAATTTAGCTAAGGACTGTTTACGCTCGGGATTTATACGCGAGGGATTTAAGTGAAGCGGAAACGGGTGTTCGTTCTCGCTTTGTCGTTTCCCTAGGTAAGTCATTCGGTTGGTGCTGGTGTTCTGCTTGAGGATGTGGATTTTGGATGTAGATGGATTGAGCGGAAGAGTTGCTAGCACTGAGACGTGATAAAAACCATTGGTCGCTGTTCAAGCTGAGCATTTGCTAAAGTTGGATTTTGGATTGGAGCTGGAGACCGGGACGGATAGAGATCATGTTTTTAGTTGGGGATGTGCGGAGCATCTAGCAACGGCAATCTGATCATTTAGATGCACAATATACTCACAAGTTGGCCTGGCCGTGCCGTACTTTCTTCTGTCTGTCGACTGTCTGCATACCTACGAAATGATGTCTGTGGTAGTCGGTTTCGGTATTCCTCCTGCGAGTCTCTTCTGCCCACAGATTGAATTCAGGGACAGGCTTGAAACCGTGAAAAGATGTATGGCTTATGCAGAGTGCAGGGACGCAGAGATGGATGAAGGAAAATCCGGACACATCTCCTGCTCCTCCACACCACTCTTCCTTCGGTGGTCGGGTGGTCGTACTTCGACGTTCGTGTTTGTTGGAAGAGACCAGATGACACAATGACTGTCTCTGACACGGAGTACAAAGAAATCTTCCAAGTGAAAAATCTTTTCAAATCCTATTGCTGTTTACACCGTGGTGAGCATGGGAAAAGTAGGAGTTTTGCTTGACGCCGTGTAAACTCCGGATTCGGGCTATGATATG
This sequence comes from Ptenothrix huangshanensis, assembly GCA_036851915.1. Taxonomy (NCBI): domain Eukaryota; kingdom Metazoa; phylum Arthropoda; class Collembola; order Symphypleona; family Dicyrtomidae; genus Ptenothrix; species Ptenothrix huangshanensis. The sequence goes on from JAAXYX010001124.1 coordinate 7,403, forward strand.
TGCAAGTGGATGTGGATGCGGAAGGTTTGCATGATATTTTAACTGTGACCACACGTCGTGCCAAAGACACCCGAAATCTTTGCTCTTCCTTCCACACCACCCTTCCATTCATCCCCATCCAGACACCGAAAGCTTTTACATACGTCTATCTTCCAACCCACTGATTCTCTATTTCCTAGTAGCTAGGCAGTATATAGTAAGTGGTAGATATACTTACATAATTACCTACCCTACACATATTCGTCGTCTCTTTCAAAGTAAGCAGTTAACTCTCCACTATTATATTGAACTGGGGTGAGATGACACCCACAGTTTCGTGACACATTTGTTGATTTGTATTTCCACATAGGTAGTTACCGCATTAGTAGCCTGCGTGTGCTCTAAGCACTTCAATTAACTAACTGGCAAGGTAACTGCTTCATTTCAATCCTCAGCAAAATAAGTAATTACATTGTTAGGACAGAACAGATATCTGTTCATGCTAGTCCTTGATAGAAACAGGCACGGAGAACCTGACAAATTATTTACCCACTTAATCCAATTGAGATAGAAGCTACTAGAAACGGCAATGAAATGCTATTAAAAGTTTTTCCTCTACTTTGTTGCCGGTTGGTCCGAACTTGAAATTGTAAATTGTCATAAATAAGGAAAGCACCTCAACGTTTAGTTTTGCGAACTATTGGAATGTAAAACAAACGAAGGGGGAATTTGTAGAGACAAGTAAAAGTGGTCTATATCCAGAAAATTACATTTCATTCTAGCGAATGTTCGTGAAAAAAAAGGAATAAAAGAAAGCCGCCAAGGAGAGTCATACATTGTAGAAAATTGGATAGGATCAATTGATTGCAAATTGAATGTTTAGCTTGGTTTGCTTTGGTTACTTTGGTTATAGGGAAAAGTTGGTGGAGAGATTGGCAAATAAGAGTACTCGAGAAAAGTTGGACTTTCCAAGACAACTTCAGATCCCTCAAGAGTCTTACTTTAAATCTTGGGTCCAAGAAAATTTTCTAAGGCATTCTAGTGGGTTCAAGTGTTCAACTACCCACAAGTTCCTTCCACCCACACTCCCCGTCCCTCCTTACTAGCTTTCTCGAATTCTCATTTCTCATCGGATTTTTCTTACTTCAATTTTAACGCTCGGAACAGTCTGAGCTACCTTCGTTTTGGTTTGGTGTATTTTACTGTATGTATTTTACAATTCTCATAATCCCGTGCCCAGGTGGGTTTGTTCAAATACTTGAAACAATACATTATGTAAATTTATTGTAATATTCCTAGTGACATTCAATACGTGCATATTTAAGGCAACAACGTAAATATTCTTTATTCTGCAATCATAATCACCTACAAAATTAGTATGCTTAAGATGTGCGCTCCAGACAGATTTTAATGCTCCAATAACTTTCTTTCACGCAATTATAAATTTCCCTCACGATTTCACCTAGGTATTATTTTGAAGGTATAATTACATTAAAAACAGGGAAAGTAATTAGCTAAAGGAATACTTATTGTTAGGGAAATCAATGGAACGGTGAGTTTGAATGTAATCACAGTTACATATTACAACTGTAGAAGCAAGTACATAAGTCCTTGAAAAGAATGCACTTCCTTGAGGCTCTCCAAAGTGAAGAGAAGAATAAAGATCACAATAATTACACAGATCAATTGTTGTTACGAAATCAATGCACAATTAGTAGATCATAACATTATAACTAAAAAAAATAAAAGATCAAAGATCTAATGACTTTATTCGTACTCCAAAGTCGGCAAATTCATACATCGCCCACTCGTGTAAAGTTCAAGTAAACATTTCAACAAATATTTGAAAACAGCCGTAATTTTCAACGACGAGTGGCTTAATGCCATGCAATGCAGTAAAAGTTTTGATAAAATTCAAGAGGTAACAGTCAACAATACACATGTACATAATAAGGAATCAGTCAGTTTGCATAAAATCAATTGCATTTGCATTTGCAATTCTGGACCTCAGGCTTCAAAAGTTCATTTTTGCAATGCAACGCTCCTGTCTCAAACTTGCAAGCACAGTCGTCCTGAATAGCTCCTTTGTTGTGAATTACTGTTCCATTGTGCGTGTTTGGAATGAAAATACATTTCATTTCGTAACTTCTGCACATGCCTGTAGGTTACAGAAACATCATTTCCATGTAAAAAGTTACGACTGAGTAAACCCCGCACTGTCCCATTTCCAATATTAATTTTGGAATTATAGCGGTCTGCACGTAGTTATGTTTATAGAATAGATATGCCTTTGTAGGTACTGATATAAGTTTAATATACAAATGTATAGATTCTCCCAATTTAAATCGACTTTGGAGATTTTTGATGTGACTTTACATACCTTCAACACTGCGTTCAGCGGGCTTGGCCGCAGTCACGGCTGCAAGGGCCAAGATGCAGGAAACCAAAATGAAATTCTTCATGCTGTGACTCAAATGGGAAACTCTCTTGGAAAATCCAATCAGGGTGAACTCCTTTTCGATCTTTATTTTGAACCAAACTTGTCAACTTGGGCAGCCTCACTGCTTCAACTCCTGCAGCTTCTGTTCTACTGACAAATTTGCGAAAAAATCTCTTCCATTTATATGCAGCAAAATATAAAGTTTTCTATTATATAAATACATAAGTCATTTCACTTTTGCACTTTTAGTGCATGGCCAATCCAACGTAGAGTGCGAACGAATGCATAACACCAAAACCTCATCTTCGTGGTAAACGTGAGAGAGTTGTCATATAAAAAACATGTGGTGGTGGTGGTACACATAAACAAACAATAATGTATTATATCCTGGGGTATGTAGCGGCAGAGTGCACAGCGTATCAGTACCAGGTAATAAATGTAACTGTGGCACTTTTTTACCATCCATCTAATCTATATAGCTAGCAGAGTATAGAAAAAGCAACTTGGACTTCTAAGAAAACAAAATTTGGGTGTCTCACGTGTACGTGTGAGCATATATTATAATATAACGTTGACTTACATTAGGAGTGGAGTACATAATATAGTTGTCATAATAAGACACCATAAACTATCAAATTATTCACATAAATGGCAGACACAATAAAACTGATCAGCTAACTCCGATTAATTGAGCAGAGATGAGGTGAATGCTCTGCTGAATCATGCGTGGCCCATTGAGGGAAAATGAAATTCTTCTCATTACTTATGTACATACAAATACACATATCACACTCAGAGATCACTTGGAGTCGTACACATTACAGATAGTCACAGTCGTAGTAGAAAAGGAAATAAATTTTGTGGAAAACACATAATATCCTGCTATATACTCACAACTTACAACTGACTCGGCACAACTCGACTCACGACAAAGGCTCATCATCGAAAGCTTGCCAAAAAAGAGAAAAGTTCCAACCACAGATAATTAGGTCAGTACTTGTGGCAGTGCTTATATGCAATTTGATGGTATAATATATGGAAGTGGCTATCAGGGAGGTGGTACAGGATATCAGGATATGCATTCATCTCATAGCGACTGTCATGTGTGGTGGATTGCAATTGTTCGAGTAAAATCCCACATGATATTAATGCCATAATCAATGGAATCAAAATGACTTTATTTGCAAACTTAGAGATGCAATGAGTGCCGAGTACCAGACAACTTTCTACTTGTGCACAGATTACCATGATTCCATGTAAGCTTATATAAGGGAGGATTATTACACACATGAAGTCATTACTTCCCATTTATTATCGTTAACTCAACTAGTAACGAGCCTCGTCGTCTCTACTTCTATGTGTGTTTGTTTGTGTGTGCTTCTCTTCTCTGTCTCTACTGCGTGTCATTGATAAGATTTAGATTGGCTGTACATACCTATTAACACAGCTGTCTATCGACTACGTACCTACCTCTCACATAGCTATAGTGCTATGCCAGCAATTATCTATAGATGTTACAATCGATTTATGTACCACATGCATCATACATGCATACGATAGCAAAATACATGACAGAATAATTGCATACTCTGGGCAACACACCAATGCGATTTTTATTTTTTATTACTTAAGCAGTTTAATTTATTGATCTGTTTATCATTCGTCATAGTTTTGATACAAATTTTATATCTAGGTATATGCCATTTCTTACAATTACACAGCACCTTTGCTCTATTACCATTATCATTACTCTTTACAAACAATTCGGTAGAAAGTAGCATATATTTTATAAGATGCCACAAACCAGGCCCTTAAACTCTTTCGGGACTAAAAATATAATAATATATAATATTCATCAGTACTATACACATCACACTACCATACTCAAATGGATATTGGTACAAATACACCGTAAATCTCCCAATTATTTCCGCAGACATTGAGGAAAAGTTTAACATTTTTGAGTGAGGTACCCACGTACCTACTAAGGTATTACATGGGATTAATTGAGGTTTGGAATTAATTCTAAACTGACAAGACAGCTACCGTCACAATAAATATGATTAAGTGCATAGAATTACAAAAAATAATTTATTCCAAATGCTGGTTTTTTATGCATATTATACAGATTAATAGTGGACGTTTGATGGCATATGTGCATAGTAATCTCTTGATGCAGTGTTGCATATTTTTCATGCATGAATTTTTCTATTAACATAGTTTGTTGTATGAAAATAAATAGAAAAAAATGAGAATCACTTACCATTGTCAGTATTTTACAGACACACACTTAAGACAAGGAATTATTGGAAGTTTTAGATTGGATAATAGTTATTATTGTTATTATATTACACTGAGCATAGAAGCAGGTAGGTAATGCCATCCTCTGCATGATTTTCAACTCAAGGTTGCTGATCGTCAATGACATAAATGGCACCGTAAGCAATACATACGTACAACATACATATTATTTTCGTGCAGTTGAATTCGTAGAAAAGTTAGAGTTTATAAAAAACAAAATTCCTGTTCCACTGCAGAAATTCAAGTGGAAGTCAATATTTGGAAAATAAAAATGACATCGGATATCGTGTACAGTATTAATGTAAGTCTTGATTCAAATTGTTCTGTGTAAACAATGTTTCTTTAACTGTGCTTATGTATAGGTAATTACATATATATGTATCTACATTCCCTACAACCTTATAACTTCATTTGCTCTGACATAATACGTTGAAACAGATCCGAATCTAAGGGCACGTATTTCCCTCCAAGAAAAAAATAAATCGAATCCGTCACCAAGTTGATGTCGAAGCCTTGCTTTTGTAAATTGAATTTTTGAATTTTGTGAGTGCCTAAAGAATTCAGTAAGAGAAAATAAAACATTATTAGCATTTTTAGAAATATGTAATTGCAAATTTTATGGATTGCATTGCCCCCATAAATACCATGAGGCTAAGATACATAGGAATAATTGGTTTGGGTAAAAATTAACCTGTAGTTTCTAATTTATTCACAATACGAATAAACAATGGCTTGGCGTAGACAGGTAACATTTTATTCATTCCATTAACTAGAGCTGTAAAATCTAAGCCCTTCTCTGGATCTGCAATTGCAGCCATCCCAGCTTGTCCATCACAACCTGGAACCTTAACGCCATACACTGCGACATCTTGCAGCCCGCACACAGAACTTATAGTATTCTCAACTTCAACGGAGGATATATTTTCACATTTCCATCTGTAGTTGTCCACGGATCGGTCCTTGAAATAAAAGTATCCTAGTTCGTCCTTCACAAGAATATCCCCTGAGTCGAAAAAAGAACGGCAAATTAATTGATTAAATGGCTAATTGTGCAAACACAATAACTGCAAACAACCGTTCGAAACATGTAAATCTCTATGTATTAAAATCAGTACAATTTGAGTGCAAATACCTGAACGGAAAACCATATCACCCTTCTTGAAAACATCGCATAGAATTTTGTGTTTGGAATCAACTCCAGCATACCTAAACATTTCAGAGAACAGAAGTTGGGAAAAATCAGAATTAAACAGAGACAATTGCATAAATGCTTGTATCCTTATATGCAATATAACAGCTACAGTATTAATCACACCGGAAAATAATTCCGCAACTTATTATTATCACTGCCGTGCATTTGATCTGATGGAGAGGCAATAACAATCAACATTATTACTGCAGTTCAAATTTCACTGAAACTATTTCTATTCTCAACTCGGAGTGTTACTTAAATGGATACATTCGACTTTGACCTGTTGTAATAAATAATATTTTTTACTCTGCTTGGTAACAAATAAAGGAATGATAAAATTACCCGCTAAATTCTCTGGTGGGATGTGACGGATCGATTCGACCCACAACTTCTCCCGCCTCTCCGGGCTTACATTTGACAACTAAACCTGTAACTGGATCTCGAATAGGCTCATTAGTAATTTCATCAACTTTAATTAGTGTGGTGGGGTAAACAGATTCCAACAGCCGAGGAATAAAACCAACTGCTCCAACTGTATTATCAAAGTTCACTAGGGAAAAATCAAATATTCCATTACCACCTCACACATATATCATTATCATGTCTTAATGTGTTTGTCATTACATACAACATTGTGATAATGAGCTGCTTGTTCTTGCAAATAATCTTGTATTTTGTGCGTTCTATTTTGTCTTACACAGTCCACAGTTGCCTTCAGTCGATCCATAGATTTCTCCCACATACTGGATTTGAAATCTTTCTACGAATTCAGTCCATATTTCTGGTCGCAATCCATTTCCAATCATCAGTCTTACTTTGTGACCTTTATCTTTTGGGCTCGAAGGTTGACGGAGGAGATAGCGGCAGATTTCTCCGATGTACTGAGCAACCTTAGTTATAAATTATAAAGTAAAAAGTTACTATTAGTAGATGTGCATAATAGTTCCTCAATTATGCATCACTCAGTTTGGAAAGTTTTCAGCATTCCTATTATTACATAATTGTACCACATACGCTGAATTTTTCCCATTGATGATTTAGATAATTACCGTCACGTTGTGTCGAATACAATCATCCCAAAACTGAGAGGCCGAAAACCTTTTACGAATTACTTGAGAGCATCCAAAAACTAATGCTTGTCCTGTACCCACACCGACCCCAGCAGCGTGGTACAGTGGTAAAGCGGTGTACATGACATCATCGGCCCGAATATCCCACGCAAAGTGAGCAAGGTAGACGTAGGTTAAGAATCTGTGCAGTCAACGATTAAAATATTAAACGTACTGTAAGAGATAAGGCAAAGGGATGAAGATTCAACACGCAACTACCTAGGTATATGTATGTGTATAGGTGTCTGAAAGTTTTTTTCGTAAGCATAATATCTTTAGGTAGGGAACTCCCAACTTTGATATCTCTTGCACGTGAATACTTGATTCATTTATTTATGTACCTCGAATTTTTTATAACAGCTGCTTTGGGGAGCCCGGTAGATCCAGAGGTGAAGAGATAAAAGGCTTTGTCACCATAATTCGTGAGTCTTAACTCCGGAGGAGCTGTGGTCGTGATACCCTTGATAGCCAGATCCAAATTGATAGCACCTTTGCACAATTCCCCTTTATTCTCCACCTCCAATCCGGAACAGTATATCGCCTTCTCCTCCAAACCACCCATCTCTTGCAAGTCTTTCACAGCTGAAATCAAAATGAGCCACCGTTTTGCCATTAGAACTTGTAATTACTATCAGTATCAGTCATCAGCCTGGTAGTAACAAACCCATTCTTAGCTTTTGATCTTAATTATAATAACACTACTGTTCACTAATTAAGGAATTGCCAACCAGTTTTAACTACATCCCCTGCCTAGGTACATCCTTCTGCTTAAGCAATATCAGCCTTTCACAACTAACGCAGTGTACAAATTCCCCTTAAAAATATTAATTGACAAGACGAATGAAAATGTGAACCATGTTACCACGTGGTGCTTTGCTTCCCATATTAGAATTCCGTCATTCCAACTATTTCAAGTTTACGCGTTTTAAGAGTAATGTATATTATACTGTTGACTTAACAAGTTGAAAGATCTACATTGGAGAGCTACTCAACAGTAAAGTCATCCATCTCACTGCTTTGGTTTTGGTTCTATGAATTTTATCAGTAGCATTTACTTTAGGTACTTCACTATTTCCAGCTATTAATTACATGTCGGAAAAACTACCGCTTAAAAGAAAATTGGTGAAATCGTAAGCGCTGATTCACAAATCAGATAAATAAATGAAGATACATAATACACTGCATAAATGTCTTGGTTCGGAGTCAAAGCGCCTCAGTAGTAAAAATCAGTTGAGTAAATCTGACTGCGACTGTAAATTGGAATCATATGGGAAAAATCTGTGAACGCTTGTTATCTGTAAAACTTTTGCCTTGACCATAAAAGTTGGGTAAAACAGTCTTAAAAGATTTAGTTCGTACGCGTACATGCGTCTAAACAACCTCATTATTTTCACACAGACTTGAAAAAAAAACAAAAATTGGCAGCAACACAAATTGTATTTCCTATACAGTAGACACATACGAAAACAGACCCAAAATCGAACATGAAAAGAGGAAAGTTCTTACCATCTGTAAGCTCCACACCGTAGATGATAGCAGTCGCCTCAACTGCATCCAGGCAGTGTTTCAAAGGTCCCAGTCGTAGATTTGTATTCATCAATGCTGTGATTACCCCAATCTAAATTCACACAACATAATAATATACTAGCATTCATCATCCTATGCATATATTACAACCGTACTACTACTGGCACTGGTTGTTGCACTTTTCTTACTCATAGATACAAGTTATCACATAATATATGCAAATCCGCATAAATTAATGCAATTACTTTCCCAAGACGTACGCTAGCTCTTCTCTTTACTGTGAAACCACCGGAATTTAATACTGAATAATAAAAGTAAAATTGCATTCTCACCTCATCACTGGCAATGACAGAATAAAATTACTACTTATTGCACAAACTCACTGTACCTAATTCATTACTAACAGAAGTCCATAAATTATACCTTATTAAGTCCACCGGCAATACAAACGAATTCAGGTTTGTTCTCCATGAACAGGGCTACAGTTTGTCCTTTAGTATATCCTTGGCTCTTGAAATAATTGCCGTACTGGTTACTGGCATCAGAGGCCTTTATTTGTTTTAAAAAGAAGGATTGATCACTTAAGTCACACATTTTTTATACACAACTGGCAATTAACGCCAACATAAATATCATAAAATGAAATACGTAATATATTATTTAGCAAAATCCGTATGACAGAGCACACTAATGTTTTTTTGAACTATGTATGAAATGTAGAGTTAGTGACAGTAACGATGACTGTACTAACGATAACTTACCTCTTTGAATGTGACCTCCCGTTCTTCAAAATAGAAGCACACACGATTTGGAAATTTCTTGGCATTTTCTTCAAAAATTTTTAACACAGTTAAATTTTCTTTTTTGGCTTTTCGTATAGATCTAAGAGATTTCAAGATTCGAACAGCACCCCTGAAAATAATCAAAAGAACAGTTTCATAATTATTATTATGTTAATTTTAATAAATAGTCAAGATACATCGTAAACAAACATGTAATCGTGACATACTGCTTATAAAATAAATAGGTTGAATTACACATGTACGTATAAAAAAGAAACGTTGATTTTGACATCAAAATCTGCGTAACGTAAAATGTTACCTTATATCTCTGGGCAATGTCTTAATAACAATCCAAATAATGTCCTTGTTAGCAACTCCAAACAGTGCTACGACAGTTGTCAACAAGTATGCAGTATTTGTCCAAGTCACCAACGATGACAAACCACCGAGATTCAAATTAGAGATCATCTTACATTTACTGAAAAGGTACACAGTGTGATCTGACTAGCTCGACTTGCTAGCTTCGACTACTAGGGTTGGGATAACGAATCAACGTAAACGAGTGAGTCCCCTGTTACACACAATTAGAAAACAAAATCAAGGTAAACCACAATATATAACGTGAAAAGTTTACTCTCCGGTTTTTTATTTTCCACACGTCACGCTGATCTCAAGAAGTTTGGTATAGTCTATAAACTTTGACATTTGCTTTGATCTGCTTACGTTATTTTCAGTAGTAGCACCAACAACCAAACCACTAACAACTAACTAGTGACCACTATCACTGACGATTATCACTCACTGTCACCTGTTATGTATGCAACGGAGTCACAGAGTACTACTAATGAAACAATGTAAAAATAAACTAAAGTCTAACCACCTTAGCTTAGGTTAGAATAAAATGCAGATTGAAATAATGAATTCAAATAACTGAATAAATTACTCACACTATTTATTTCTCGCAAAAAAAGCTTGCTATCCTAAACAACTCTGATAAGTAAAGGCAGAAGGAATTCACTCACCGACTAACTAGCACGCCACTCCACGCAGTTATGATTATGACTAAGATTTTAATTGCAGTTGAGCATGAGACGACTGTACAACGTTCCCTTCTGTTCTCTTCTCATCTGGTCTGGTCAGGTTTGATTTGATCTGTAATATTCTCTGGGTTCAAGTAAGACTGCCTGTAAAACTTACTGACGTGACGATTATATAGAAAGGAAAATTGTCTTGAGACGTATGTAAACGATGCAATGCTAATGTACGTCAGCCAATCTTAATTCGTATAGTAGTTAAAAGGTTACGACATCAACTTTAATCTTGTTCATTTCCACGTGGGAAAAAGGGCTTAATCTACACAAGCACAGTTCAAACACACACCTGTCAATTTACAAACACAACACAATACCGTACGCTGCTGTCCCCGCACTAACATCTACAGTTAATACACTACACTTAAACTAGGTACACGCTGTCAAGAGTCAAAGGTTAACTTGCATTACCCAAAAAAGAATTTCGTGTCAGATGAAATTTTAATTTGCTTCCGCACGTGATACGTATGTGAACAAATGACGGGGTAAGAAGATACAGCAAAAAAAGTGTTTTTGTTTTTTCTCAGAAAATGGATTATAAAAAAACCAAGGAACTAACGAGCACTTGTAGGAGCAAAAAGCAGCAAGTTAAATCTGTTACATGGAGTCCACTCGTCCTCGCTACGATACAAGATACTTTACACTTCAGATTAGTGTAAAACTTGGTGCAACAATGGGACTTGGGTGGACATTAGGATTTGACTTGTGCTCTTGGCAAAAGATGAGACAGACTGTTTGGAATACTTTGGAATGACGATGGTCGATGCTATGCTCTGCTATACGCTTCAATGACGTTGATATTCCACCACCGCACCGGTGCCTTTTGAGAAGACTTTGACCAGTCAACGCAAAAAAGTCAAACTTTCAACCTCTACCTAGTCTACGGATAGTGTGTACAAGAAATGCCACTATCTAGTGACTGGTCCATCTGCAAAATGTACCATCTCTCTCTATGTATGTCTTTTTCAATATAGACGATACACTAACTATCTCACATCTAATATTCTGCCAAGTTGGACGTGGACACTGGGAAGGGAGAAGAAGACAGCAATGTTATTTAGTAATACAAATAGTAGTGGATCCGTGGGGATCGAGACGAAATGGCGAAATATCTTGGGTATGACTATGACTACTCACTACTTATCCTTAGTTATACTTATCCCTAGTTAGTACTTCATACTTGTTGCTGGCCTTGTAGTTTGTAGAAGGGAATTTGAACATTGAGCTTTTAGCTCAGCCTGTCCCTATCGTCGTCACAAGATGCAAGTGAATTGGATCCCGACTTGACGTCGTAGACGTACACTTTGCAACTAAGGTTCATTCTGTCTGCACTGCACTCAAAGCTCACGTTGCTCACGCACACACTTCTCTATCATGATCATCATCCACCGATCCTCGAGTCTTGACACACACATGTGAAGTCAACTCAAAAAAAATTATTATTCACCAAACCAACCAACAAGGAGTAACTAGCAACACAGACCCAGACCAAAACTAAAACCAAATCCAAGACCAAGACCAACCCTTGCCTTGCTCTCAGTGTGTAAGCTGAGCTCTGAAATGCTAAATTGTAATGATGCTACATGTAATCCTATAACATGAACCAACCTGCCAGTTCAGCTACTTGAGCCTCGCGAAGCATCCAAACATCAAGGGGCCAAGAGTATCCCAGTCCCAATTCTAATCCCAATCCCAATCCAATCCAATACAAACTACCTAAGTATGTGCCCATGAAATAATCAGCATCAACCAGCAGCACTGTTGCGTCTTGCTCGAAATTTGCATGAGCAGAGGAGAGAGAATCCTCCTCACCAAAAGGTATGCCCACACAAACAAAACATACGATACAGAGATAGTTAAAATAAACTCGCATCATGCGTGAGCTTGAGGGTAAGGCCAAGGCGTAGATGTAGATGCGATCTGTGGTACACGGATGGAAGGAGAACTGAAATTAATGAACACACCTGAAGCCTCTCGCATCTTCTTCTCTTGGCTCAGAAAGGATACAATTGCCCTAGACTCTTCGACAAAAACTCTGCAGCCGTATGTATGTAATGAAGCTTATAGATACTTCATAAGAAACCAAAGCATGATTATCTTTGTGTTGAATCATAACTTGATAAGAGATAAAAGATGTTACATTTTTTATCCGGATATTCTCCTGTTTTTTAGGAAAATCATGCAATACCTACCAATCCATTTACATATGTGTCTGTGTGGGGAAGAACCAGGTTTGATTTGATCGTGAGTGCCCACTACGATCTTTGTAATAAAAGGAATGTGAAACTACCTGCTATTGTATTACAGCATGGTGTCTTATTTATACACCTACTATATAATTAACTGTATGCATCAAGTATGGGAATTGAAAAGCCAAAGCCACGCCGTCCCATGTTCAGTCCATGTTCCGTTTTTTTCCATTTTGTGCTACATTCTACGTAAATAAACAAATAAGGAATTCGGCTAGTCAACGGAAATAAATGAGCGTCGTGTTCACGTTCTTTCCACTTGGTATCGTGCAGTAATAGTCGAATGTTTTGGTTTGGAAGAAGTTCAGCGAACCAAGATCGAGTTGATCGCTGATGTTGATTATGGACTGGATATCACATTTGTGATGGTAATCGTGATTGCCAAAGCGACTATGGATCCTACACTATCATGAATACGAACATGAAGCCAATAAGTCACACAGGTACATACAGACAAATATCTACGCATTTCTCGGAAGTAATTATTCCATGGATAAATACCCAGCGACATGAACCTGACAAAACAGATACCTACATAGGCACATCCCACACCACACTTGCACACGCATGCACAAGTTGAGACCGAAAGGGAAACCAAAATGGAAATTGAAATCAAACTTGGGATCAGAATCACGCAAGAAGTTTCACTTTTGTCAACTCCAACTATTGCACGGAGGTAGTATTTACGACGAAACACACCGAATATTTTAGTAGGAACGCAGGATAGAATAGAAATAGAAGAGCTCGTATTGTTGCGTGGTGATGGTATGATATTCCATTAGATTCGTGCTCATAGTACTAATAATGCATATTATTTTAATGCATATAATAAAGTTGCAATTCTAATTTACGATTGTGCACATGCTACTTGTTGTTATTAAAGTTCAAAGGAGCAAAGTTTGTGCATTGTGGGAGTTACAATTCTACGCTCTACATGCATTTCTATATAGTTTCCAGTTAGTTTCGATGGGCTAGAGAATTATTAGACAATGCAATGGAGCATAGTGCGGAATGGACTTGCAATCACGTCACGTGGAGGAGAAAATGATGAGGTAGGTGAATTGCTGCCAAGAGGGTTATCGTAATCAGAAGTAAGCCAAGGGGGACTTGTCTACCCGGCAACTTTTTTAATATCTTCTTCCCAATCTACTTATATAGTCAGTTCATATATACATACATTGTGGGTCAAAATCTGTTATTAGTATCACTAGCTAAATGGGGTAGTTCTCGCAATCCACGCTTCAGTAAACTTTATACTCCAGTCTAGACAAAATGCGTAGCAGAAACGAACCAAGAAGTGCACCCAAGGTAAGTATTAAGTCTCGAACAGTATGGTGTAGGTATCCAGGTTAAACCAATACGTGAAAGAATTTTCTTACGCTTACGTTTAACACTAACCTGTTGGTCTCGTTACTTACTTATTTATTTCGTACCGTATAGGTACCTTTTCCCTATACTCATCATCACAGGCAGATCAGATAACTCGGAATAAGAAAGCAAACATGTGCAAAGGTATGCGTGCTTCTCATAATCGGCATGTCATAGCCATAATTTGAAAGTAAAGTTTGTGTATAGTGTAATGATACTTTGTAATGAAGTAGAAGGCTAAAAGGTATAGCCACGCAAAGTTTATATTTAACTATCATTATTTTTATCTAACATTATAAACTACTGCACGTTAATAGTATTATAAATACCTGGAACATGTCAGAATTGAGGTTGTTTTGGAATTTAGATTCTAAGGCAGTGTTTACCAACTGGATGAAAAAAGTGGTGAGTCATCCTCTAGTACAAGAGAAGACTCATTCAAAATAAACAGCAGATGTGATGTGGGTGCTGAATTGCTATTTCGTGGAAATGAATGGGAGATAATATGAGTAATTATTTATCTTTACACTCACAGAAAATGCTCTCAATTTAGTCATTACTTCCTACTCCTTTCATTTACATTTCTATGCTATCAGATCAGATGAAATGAAACGCCAATTTGTTTTAAGGAGGCGGAGATGAGGCGTTTGAAGAATTAAATTTTTTCTTGAAAAATCTTATTTGGTCAGCAGCTAAAAATATAGAGCGGCATCATATAATTATGTATTATGATTTTTTCTAAAATTCCTATTTCTGAGTTGGGTGGGAAAATTTGACACGGTTTTTAAAGCTGCATTTGCGATTGGAGACTTTAAGCCTGTAACCTTATTAGTATCCCACAATCAGTACTTTACACAGAGACCAAAGCTCCAATAAATAGATTATTGGATTACCTGCATAAAATTTTAAGCTGGCTTTGTAAATAATTGCCTTTCATAGTGAGGTGGCGAAATGCTATTTGCTAGATTTGCAATCTGATGATGTAATGTTGAAATATTATTGCTACGAAAGACGGTGTGACGAATTCGTTTTATATTACATATTACTTATGTAATCATTATTATAAATAATTGTACAGAAGATAATTAAAATTCTTACCTGTTTAAGCAATTTAAAAAGTAGTTTACATTTTCCAGGCTAAAATCTTTCAGGCATTCCTTCGAGTTTTACAATTATGCAATTAAATGTATGCAATTGTTGCATTAAAGAAACGGGTTTGTCTAACAGGGCGTTTGCACAGATTGAAATGTTTGAGTCATTAGTCAATATTTCCACAATTCTGAGATTTCAACTAGTCAACGTATGGCAATTCAATAAGGTTTAAAATCACCGGTACCTATTCCACCGGTCGGTTTATTCGAAAATTAACGTCAAGTTGCATTAATTATCTTGCAGTGCAATAATAATGTGCAGTAAAATAGTTATACAGTTGTTACATTTTTTATTACATGAAATTAGCTACTCTTTCTTCAAATAAACAATAAAATCGAAACAATATTTTCAATTTTACAGCTAACCAAGTTGTATATGGATTCTAATTATTTTACTAATTTCTATTAGTTCAGTACAGCTAAGATTTACTGATTGGTTAACGTATATATTATCATTTACATGTCACACATTGGAGAGTTGACCTAATTTTGACATCGATCTTAATTTATGTGCTCACTGCAAGGCAAATAGAATAAGTTATGCTATTTTTTTTTGTTTTTTTTATTATATAATATATATATATATATTAAAAAATATATATAATATAATTTTTATATTATTTAAATTATAACTTATTCTATTTGCCTTGGCTCACTGTTGGTTTTCTAAATTCTGAAACCTCAATAACCTTTCCTCCAGTTCCGAAAATCGGAACGAAACGAAAGCCATTCATGCAAACAATTAAAAAGAAGCCACTAACGCTTTATTATTGTGCCAATAGAAAAGCACTAACGATTGCAATATTAATGTTGAGCAGCTGTCAGTTGCAGGTGCTGTCTGAAAATTGTTTTCGTTTGGGCGCGAACATATAATTATAAGTTAATGTTCTTTTAATTTACCTATCTGCATACTTTTACTTATAATGGGTATAGGAATTACTGTATACGACTTGTATAGTTAAGATATATTATACGTCAACTATTGGAGATATACAGTAACCATTTAGTTCCATTGAGTTGTCTTCCAGTCATAACAATACAATGGAATCCTGAATCAGCGTAGGTATTCATTCTTATTCTTTTAGTATTTAATAGCAAGGTATTTTCTCCAGCTTTACTACTTGACGTTGGCGTAAAAAATCCTTGCTTTCATCGAAGCACTGAATTCGACAATATTGAATGGGCGAGAGAGACAATTCATCACCGCTCGTATATTATGATTTATTATAATAATATTCCATGGAACTTATACTTACTAGTTAGCAGTACGAGAATATCTAATATTCACAAGTGGCGTTTTCTAATTGATGTGTTCTTGAGAAACAAAATATTATAAAAAGATTAAATAATTATATTTCCATGCAGTGCCACAAGTTGGTTTGGTTTGTCTTCGCTGGATGCACGTGATCATTTTGTAGATGTGTGCTGTGGAATGAAAAAGATGATGTTGATGTAATGCCTCATGCAGCCACACAAACTCTCGTCACTATTTTTTCCGATTACATATGAATACATCATTCAGTGCGTTTTGTGTGACTTCACCCTAATACAGAGTAAACACACCGTAAAAACTGAAGCATCCAAAACGAGAAAAACCTATTTTAAGTTACTATAATTATGAATGCAGCTAGAATTCATCTCAAATTCACCTAAAGGGTATCTAAAAATCTTAAGCACATCCAAAATGCATCTCGCAGTCCTACGTTCGTTTTTAATGCGTTGGTGATGCAATTGAGATGCATTCTAACTGCGTTTTATTTGTGAATTAGCATTTATTTTAAAATATTTTAAAGACAAATAAGGAATTTTGAAAAGTTTTAAAATTGATCAACATGGACATTTTGAAGCCATTTAATATCGTTGAAAAACAAACTATTGAAACGTCTCAAAATCGACAAAATAAAAAGATTTGAAACGTTCAAAAATAGCTGTCATGAAATGAAAATCTCACAGTACAAGATGTATTTTTAATGCGTTTGTGATGAACTTAAGGACTTGAGATGCATCCTAATTGTTTTCATAATTATACTAAAATATGATATGACTAGGTAATTCTTAGTAGTTTGTTACATACATTTTCCCCTGCTTTAAGATTCTTTCGTTATCACTGTGTACATTACATTACCTACTCATTACTGTTCAGGACCATGGAGAAACGTAATGTGAGGGTGATATTCATGCCTAGGTATGAAGACTGTACAGATTTGTCGGCTTCTGCTTGCGTCAAAATCACATCAGCTTATAAATTAAGCTTGTTAACAAGTTTTGCTCAGAGCTGACTGTGTGGTGGTGTGAGCAGTTCAATGAAATATTCTTCTGCATGCACTTCTTGTATGTAGGTAATTACACTTTACCTAATTACGGTTAGTATTAGTCATACTCGTCAGGGTGCTAAAAAACGTATGTATTTTGAGTGGATATAATACAAGTTATATTACCTATATCTTATCTATACACAGTAGTAAATCTATTAGTAGTAACTATAAACACATATGTAATGATGGTCACTATGCTATGTTCATGGGCATTTGGTTTAGTTTACGATCAGTTTAGTTTAGATTTGCTCAAGTTCGTTCGTTGCATTATGTAATTGTCGTCTAGACACCAAACTATAGGAGTAACTAGTAATACCAGTATTTAAAGTAAACTGAATTAGTCCATGTCTATATAGTGAAAATCCCTGGTAAATATACATAATAATACACGTACCGGCCTATAGGTGTATGAGAATGGTATGATGCAAAAATAGCCAACGAGTTTTTTCTAATGCCGCCCCCTATCTGTTTCCCAATTTAGGTTATACGTGAATGCCTGATTTCTGGATGTGTTTCCAGCTCACCATGCCATGCCATGGTTAGAATAGAACTTTGGTTTGGGTTCGGGTTCATTACCATAAGATCTGCAGCATCGACTGTATTGCCCAAACCCAAGTCGATGTGAAGATGCTAAAATATTTAAGAGGGAAGGGTGATATCACCCATTCTCCGACCGCTGACGATCTACATATTCCAACTATATAATTATAGTACGCAGACTAACCCAAAAACTACATAGTAGAAAAGTAGACGGAAAGCGAAACTGAAAAGCCTCAATACTCATACAGATAAAGGCTATTTTTACAAACAATGATTCCCATGTCACATTCCCTTCCATGGCTGAGTGAGAAGATGGGAAACTTAATATCTATATGCTACCTAATAAGTGTCATATACTGTATGTAGCACTACGTTGCATTGCAATTCGCAAATAATTCGCAACTTCATACATTTTTTAGTGATCCGGGCCGTTAAGTATTCGTCAATCGTCAACCGCCAAGAAGAGGAAAGTGAAATAAAGCAGTCTTTTTATGTCATATGCTAACAAAGGCATAATATCTGTAACTGTGTAACTATTAGCTATTCTATGGTTCTTTGCTTATGATAAATGAATGTGTGTAAAGTAATACCATTCCGTGACACACTGTGTGCACATTTCATTGAATTTCAAGTTGGCAAAACGAGTCGTATCCGGCATTCATTCACATTCACACACAACATTTACGAACTGTTAGCATTGACATCACATGGTGTGGTGCGGC
>JAAXYX010001125.1:0-26162 GCA_036851915.1 Ptenothrix huangshanensis
GAGAGAGAGAGAGAGAGAAGTTTCCAACTTTTTTTGCCTTATGTGCCCGTGTCGCTTCAGCGACGACCAGGAAAATCGACATCTAAATTCGATCTCCGTCCTTCGGACTTTTAGTAGCCTCCACACGGCTACTAAAGATCGAGGTGAAACAAAACTAGGAAGTACCTACCTATAGTTGTTACTTTCATTTCTTGTGAGAATAGATACACCTTTTATTTACATGATTTCAATTTACAACTCCATCATAAAGCCATGTGTAGAGACTACAGATATAGTGGAGCAGTACAAAAATCAATTTGTTGCACATGCATTCACAACGACTTGATATGTAGCTCCCATTAAAAATGCTCACTTTTCACGCTACATACAGTTTGAAATTAACTCGGCCGTAAATTTGAAGATTAATGGAACTACGGAAGATTTTTAAATTCGCTTTTAATGCTGGTAATGTCCCTCGAAACTTTTTTCTTGCCGCCTACACCACATTAATTTTCTCTAGCTTTTATTACAACTTTAGGGCGCGATGAAAATCGACGAACGAGTACATGTCATGCAGGATAGTCAAATAGGAGAAGACAATGCTACCGTTCTCTCTCACACACAAGGCAAGCACTCATAGCATACTTGTTAACAACCCTGTTACATTAATGCCATGCATAAGTGAGTTCTTCCCAAGTAACTCCGACCAAGTGTCAAACGCTAAAGTGTGCTCTAGACAAAAAATATTATCGTACTTACAAATATCGATCGTCTAAATCACACTACTTAACGTTCTATATCTCGACTACACCGTCCACACAAATGAAAAGAGGAAAAGCCCAATCAGATTACATTGTTCAAATGAAATGAATATAAAACTTGTACTTTGGCAAGCACAGAGCACAGCGTTCAAGATTCAAGATTTTCCCCCCATTTAGTCCGCATTAGTCGTAATGTGAAAATCTGTGAAGGATGGAAACGAAAGTCAATAAAATGTGCGTTTTTAAGAGTCGCGTCTCCTACAGTTACAGTATAGTAAAGAGATCCAAGTGGATCTTGCCAAGTAAGATAAACATGGCTTGCTGTAAATTGCTATCTATTCAAGAGCTGTTTTTCTATTTGAACAGACCAGAATGGTTGAATTAACATTGAATCCTGATTTCTCCCTATTTTGTCAATCAAAGTGTTGTAGCAAAGGAGCAAAAGCAATGATGCATCATTTACTATATCACGTGACGAGAGCTACAATTAATATGGCCTTATCAATTAAAACTTACTCAGCCAAATGAGGTTGATTAGGCGTGGAAGGAAACACACAAACAAATCCAAGCAGTAGCTTATTAGACATAAATTATGAACAAAAATTATAATCGCTCAGTTAAAATGATATTTGTTCATGACTCATGATCCGAGATGGAGTAAATCATCGACAGACGCATAGGTCAGCTCAGCTTAGCTCACCAAAGCCACTCCTTAGTAACTATTCCTTTCATTAGTTTATCCCAGATTCCCATTTCCAGTCAGCCAGTCAGCCAAAGCTACATACTTTGTAATACGTAGTATGCAAAGTTCTACGGCCATCCTTCATCTTTGCTCTGGCTGTCGTCCTTTCTGCGCTGTAGTTTAAAACAACAAATCAGCAAACCTACGCTAAGGATGACTTCCATCCGTTTGGTTTCATATTAGAGAAATTGGAAGTAAATAAATAGTTTGATGTATTCCAGCTAACCCAGTTGAGCTGTCCTGATAACCCTTCATTTAATTCCATTCTTTTTTCACTACACACTAATTAATCTGGTATTATCAAATTATTCTGGCCTGGTCCTGTCCTGACCGTCATTGGGATTCTACCTAGTATGTATAAGCTATGAGCTTCTGTTGGTGCACGTAGTCCATAGATTTTCACTTAGCCCTAACTATGTTTTATTAGCTACTAAGTAAGCACCTATAATCACAGAGTACGTATTGTCTCGAATTTCTACACTCATTCTTCACTTTCATTTCAGCCACTTCCGAACCCTGCTTTAAATAAAAGAGGTAGACACTTGAAACTTCAATACTATTTTGAACTAATTAACTTGAATGGTACCGTAATACTAACAAATTCTATACTTTTGCTTCCACGAATGTATTTCCCTGTGAGAAAGCATGTCGAAAATTACAATGAAAACCACGGCTGGAAATTAGCAATGGATATGCGTAGCAGCAATCAAGTTGCATTTACACGGAATGCAAGAATCCACGGATATTAGCAGTAAACGTGCCTCCACCAAATTATGAATCAGTCGTTTCATAAATACACTAAATCCCCAGGTATCTATTTTCCTTTGGGCATTCAAATTTGAATCTGAAGCAGGTACCCGTTTCCAAGGAATAGATTGCATGTTCCAGAGCAAATTGCAATCAACCCAAATTCTTGCACGCTAGCTTCTCAAGTCTTCCTTGTAATGTTTAAATTCTCCAAGATACAAGCCGATTCATGTGGCGTATTATTATTCCTGTGAAGAAAGTCTCATTATAGTCTATTCGTAAATCATTTTCTACCACGAAATAACGTTGAAATTGATACAATAACGATGCGACGTGGCCACTAGACTCTTTTGAAATCTTGTAAGCACTTGATACACATGGTAGAGTAGGTAATGAATTAAAATTAACTTTTACTGCTCTGGCTGAGTTCCGATGAGCAAGCATAGGTAATTAAGTTGAAAGAGCTGATTTTGTGAAGATGATAAAAAGCGTCGAATTACTCCCATGACAAAAACCTTAAAAATAACAAATCTTTGTTTTTAAGTTAAAAAAGTAAGCGTGGGAGAAAGGAAAAGGGAAGATAAACTTTTCAAGAGAATAAATTCATTTCACATGAGACCCTGGGTGAGGACTATTCCTGTGTATAGAAACAATTGCGCTCACTCCTGGTTGAGAGAAATGTTCGCGCTGAAGGTAGGGAATTCAACAATTCTACAGACACAAGGTCCGTGGAAAGCACGGAGAGTTTGATCCAAGAGAAAGCGGACTCACGTACCTTCTCAAGTATATACTTGGACTCACACCGAAATCCATACATAGTCGTTGAAGAGGCAAACCATGTTATATGTAATTTTACTTAAATGCTATGAGTGTTAAACCCACTTTCGTCTAAAGGCAAACCATGTTAAACGACTATTGTATGAGTAGTGCTTTTAAAATGGTTTGCACTTAGGAAAAAAACGCTCACTGAATGGACTGCATTTATAGAAAATTACGTTTAACATGGTTTGCGTCTTCAGCGACGATATGTATAAATACTATTGATATGACCCTATAATCATGTGAAGCTACATAAAAGGCATCCATGTATGTGTGGTGTATGAGTAGAAACCTGAAACTCAACACGGGAACCACCACCCAAAAGCTCTCCTGCCTGTCAGAATGCCGCAACGTTTATGGCATAGGAATAGGACAGCAAAAGAATCGATCCACAGTGCTACGATGGTTGGATGGCTTAGTCATGAAATAGAAGAGAAAGCTGGTGCTCCACGTTGTTGATGTTTCCACTAGTTTAACTGGAGTTTCATAGCCGGGAATATCATGAGCAGTAGCAGTGCCAGGTTCCTAAACCCAGCGCAATCATCAAGTAGTAGCAGCCACTGACACCGTCAGCCAAGAAATAACGGGGGAACAACTGAAAATTCTTCTCTCAAATCCATCTGGCCTCACAAAAGATTCGCTCCACTGATGACATTACGTACACAAGTCTCTCTCTCACTAGAATCTTTTGCCCACCTCATATTTAATTCCTTCGGCATTTTTCCCGTGCCGGAATTACTAGATTACTTTTCTCTCAATCCTTTTCTCTTTTTTACAACAGCCACGCGAGAGCATGAACGCAGCAGATACTTGTAACCAGACACTACCAAATGCCGAAGTACCCTAGCCGCACTACCTACTGCTTCCAGAGGTTACCATCGCACCTTACCATTAGTTGTAGTGCGGACAACATTACTTTGACATAAAGAGGAGGAGCTTTACCCAATTTCTTACCTCCGTTAAAAGTGTTACTTATGAGAAACCTAAATGTTCAGATACGTAGGTTGAAAATACAATTATATTGAACGGGCTGCGGGCGCTGCTTTCATCCTTCGAGTACGAGGATTTTCCTCCGCGTCATTGAATCGGGCGGGACATTTCAAATAATATATTGGGCCCTTGTGTTTAGAGTTCAGTTAAATAATTGCGGCTACCCTTAAACAAGTAGGTTATGTCAAGAACGTAGTCAGGAAGATAATTATGACCTACCGATGGAACGTTTACCGTCATTTATTGTAGTGCGGCTGGGGTATAAGTATAAGTTCGTGGCTCTACATTCCAAAGCAGATAGGCTTAACAAGTTTGCAAATGATTCCACCAGCTAAATTCTTCTATTCAAGACTAAGATCCAATAAAGATCGTCTAATTAACAAGTTCAACGCAAAAATTTCAATTTAATGAGCTTTCCGTAAAATAAATTATTAACTTTGGACAAAAGCATGGATGTTTCAAACCGGGAATGTAATTAAACCCACACTAACTTTCTCAACAACCAACCACGCCCACTGTAGCTTCTGATTATTTTCATTTTTCTTCGCCCGAAACCAAACTATGCATTGTTATTACATTGTTCTATGGAATTTTCCAACGTTCCGTCTCCCCTGAGTAAAAACTAAATTCCCTGACTTAAGGTACCTACCTCGTTCTACTTTAGTAGGAACTGATTTTCACTACTTGGAGTTACTTCCTTGGAGCGTTTCGAGTACTGAATTACCATGGTTTCACAAGTTTCACTTTCATAGGCACATGTATGTATAACTAAAGTCGTCCCGGCAAGCCGATGCATTGCATTGGTATTAGAGTGCCGGGCGCGGAACACTCTACCTTCGCACTTCTAAGTGGGCGTGCCCTTGCTTTAATCTTTACCTCCGGTCTACATGTCGGACATACGGAAGTTACCTAAGCACGGTGGGGAGAACGGTTTACCTACGTAAGCGACACAACTTCCAGCTCGACCACCTACCTCGTACACTCCAAGGCGAAAAGAAACTTGGTGACTGTGGAATGGATTTTCCCAACTCCGTAATACCAACTGCAATGATCATCTGAAGGAAATTTTGATTTTTATCTCTAGCTTTCAGCAACTTTTTGGAATTCAATACAGTTATCACGCACACGCATTCAAGAATGACAATATATGTATACAAGCTACCCACTCTAAATCAGACGTATCTAGTAAAGCCAGTCCCATTTAAAGAGCACGAAGTAGCTTTTAGAGCAGGTACCTTTCTATTCATATTCACAATCAATTTTACACGACTACAAAGCCTTCCTAGATACATATTTGAGAACGGGACTTTAAAGTTGAAAGTATGCACTAAAGTTGATTTTAGGAACCATTTAGATCTTATTTATTCATACTGAAATGAAATTCCAGTATTAAAGATTCATTCGGTGTTTGGAATTTTATTTCCAAATTTTACACTCGGATTCCCATATCAATTTTAATGTGCGGTCACTGTGGTGCAACCTCACGCTTTGGGTGAGTGTTCTTAGTTTATTCATGCTCGCCAGCATTACGGCCCATAAGATCATCTTGGAATGTGTGCACTAGTTGATTAGACTGAAGTACCACTTTAAAGTTTTGTTTAGTAATGGTTGAAAATGCTCTCGGCTCAGCTTCGTCCCACCTTCTCCGAAGAGTGGAAAGTGAGATGGGTGAAGTAAGGACAAGTATCTTTATGCCGTTCCCCAGCCCAAGCACGGATGTAGCTATTCCTCTACATACTTAAACAAACACGGAGGAGCCACTCAGGAAAGATGAGATGATGTTTCTATTTACCTCCACCACTTTCCCTCCATTCTACACTGACAAGTTTTAAAATGGTCAAGTGAAGTGATTCTAGAGCTTTTATTACTCTCCACAATGCACAGGACTCTGATACACCAGATTACACAGTAGTGTGCTCAAACTATGACATGGTGCATATCATACACTTTGCTAGACATGCCTAACTACTTTCCCGCTTCGAAATTATTCAGCTTCACACAACTTCCCTTGATAATTTGAGCGTGAAAGAATCCAGTAAGTGATCCCAGCTCTGCTGGATAACTCACGTAGAAAGCACATGGATATCCATTTCAGCACCAAAACGATCAGATAGTTAAATCTTATTCTCATAAATGATACAAAAGTTCATGAAGGTTACGATCCGCTTGACTCGCCAAACGAAGTACTTGAGCTAACTGGCAAGAGGCTCTGTTTTTGAGCCCTCCGTTACACTTACTCTAATAGACTGCACTTTCTTGACACAAGAGGTTTAATTTATCGATTTCCCAAACGCAAACGGACAAAATCCCCCTTGTAGAAATTTGGTTCATCACATACACCCATGTTTGAATAAATAAAACGCCAAAGAACAATAAACCATTCTTTTAATCTGTTCGTGTTCTCGAATAAGGGCAACCTGGTGCTTTCTTCGCGAATGAGTGGGCGGCAGAGAGTAGTCAATGTTTATTTGTTTCTTTGCAATTAAATTGTATCTTAATTGTGTATCACTTTCCAACCCGTTCTGCTTCTAGAATCTTATATGGCATCATTTTATCAGCCAGAGGTTATTTGTCGGTCTCGTCAAAACTACCCGTTCCTTCAGGATTCCCTTTAATAATCACTGATTCAATTTCCCCCACCAAATTAGTGCCATTTCCTCTTTTCACTGTCCGAAGCCAAATCGAATAAACGTTCGGTCTCCAGTGCTCCTTTCGCATACTGAATTTCATGACAATACTCTACCCTTGCATTCTCCAATTTTAATTTTGCATAGAACTAAGTATAGAACGACTGTATTTTCCCTTGTGCTAACGGTACGAACAAGATTTTCCACCCTCAGCATCAGCACTAACACAATTATAAATTCAAAAATGGAACTATAGTGCAGATCAGTCTCAAGTATTTAACTTCAAGAAATTGGAAATTCACAAGCCTTGTGTGAATTACTTTCCAAACACTTACCTAACTATGATTTGGATGAGACTACTCTAAGTAACTGGTTTAGACGTAGGAGCCAGAGGATAATAATAATTACTAGTCAGTCTCAGGAGTTTGCATCTAGGTTTGTGTTTATGTGTACTTCAGTACCTAAATGACATTATGCTTACTGCCTTAAGCGGTTCTATTCAAATATTTAATCATCATCTACATGGATCATACAAACCAATATTAAAGAAGTGAAATTAGACTACATTCATCTTAGGTAGCTTAAAAACATTTTTTGTAACGTTCCTATACTGAGTCATAAGGCTATTACACTTGGACAAAATACTTCACAGTAAAAATCAATTTTGCTGCTAACGAAAGCGGGCACAATTACTTATTAGTAAAACGATAATCAGAAACAGTGCTCAGATTGGCCAAAGTACTTGAATCTCAAAAATAACGACAAAACGTGTGCAATGCACGCCTACAAAGAAAATATGCTCATAAATACGCTGCAGGCTGACAATGTAGGCAGGCTGCAGGCAAGTAAAACATTTAGCAAAAATGTAAGTTGGCTGAGGGAGGCATTTGAGAGCCATATACGGGCACTGGAGTTGATGCTTTGTTTCAGCATCACGAAGTCAGAACTACATCTTTCATTGAAACTATAGCAGGACAAAAGCAGCACAAAAATGTGAAAGTGGTGTCAAAAATTTTTACTTTACAAAGGCATAGGCAGATTATTTAATAATAGGGTCAGGCGGAAAACGTCCAGAATTTGGGCAAAAAGCCCAAGCGAGGCAAAGCACCCACAGCTTGCAAAGACTCGTAAAATTATTTTGTATAGAACTGGAAATTCCGAGTTCAGTCATTGAATAAGAGATACGGTATTTATCTTATCCTGTCATAAGCGTTTTCCCCGTTTTGGCGTTTTGCCCCTGACTCTATTATGTATACAGATTCTAAGCAAGTACGTACACTGATCTAAAACGTTCATTAACCGTTGGTTAAGGCAGGCTCGGCGGATTGTTTATTTGTATGCAGTTAAAGGCTGGCTCACAAAAAGATTTATAGGCATAATTATAGGTAATGGGTAGGTATTTTGAATGGGCACCAGCACCTGCTTCTCCACCGAAGAAAAATGATTAATTTTTGTTATTCCGTTCCCAATGCCAGAAAGTAAGGAATCCAAAAGGAAAAGATGAAACCAGGAAACAAAAGAGAAAATCATTACACTGCAACCGAACTTACATTTATCTTATCTAACAGTATGTATTTAAGATAGGTGTGTCTGACATTTTTTCGCTTTAGTATATCCTTCGAATCATTTCTGAACCAAGTTTTAGATCGGAAATATGGAGTTGTTACCACAACCATCCTTGCCTTTACTTTTGTGGATAAATCAACCTAATGAAAATAAGATAAAAATTCACAACTTATTTTCAAAAACTAATTTTTGTAAAGTTTTACCACTGCCTTTGTATCATGCCCTCAAGGTAATTTTGTCATGGCCATACTTGAAAATAGTAATGTAAGTAGTTACAGCCTGAGTTCTATAGCATTTGATGCCGCTGTCATTCTTGTTCTCACCTCTAAATGGTTTGGTTGGCAATTAATTTTAATAAAATAAAAGTGAAAAACGGCCGACTAACCCAGGTAATATAACACGAGATAAGATAAATAAAAGTCTAGTTGCCAAGAAGGAAGCGAAAATGATTACAGTTGCTGTATATCGTGTGCTGTAATTAAATGCCAGTGCATTACACATGATACATTTGGATGTAATGGGGCAATGGGTGAGTTTGTTTCCATTATCACATGACGTACATGTAACACGTCTCTACGGAATGAACCTTTTCCAAGTTCCTGTTTTCAACTTGATACTTAACGTGATACGTAATCCGTTCCCATCCCAGCGTAAAGCAAAGGATTTCCTCAATATTAATCTTAAATAAAATAGCGCAATTTAAGCGTAATGCACTCCAGTGACAATTGTACAAGACTACAGCAGCGTTTCCCACGTCCATCTAAAATGCTATATTTATCTGCGACATATCCAAACCTGCTGGGAGAAGGGTTGAAACATCAAATCACTCATGCATTTTCTAAAAGCTAATGAACGTAATTGAATTTAATTCTTTGCCAGACAAAAACTCTCCCACGATATCAATTAGGTATCTAGGACAAATTATCCATTTTATTTCCTGGAGCCATACCGATTCGACACTAAACTGTGTAAATACTTGCGCTATCTACCACTCAAATTAATACAATAATTCGGTACTTCTCAAACAACTAATTATGGAGATGGTTGCATGTATTATTAACCCAATAGTCCTACACCTATCGAGAGCTATAGTTGTAAACGACAGCAATATAATTGCTTACAATATTGTAAATTTTTCATACACAAAAAATTAATGTACCTAATACCCATGTACAAACTTGTTTAGGCTCAGATATATATACAGATATAAAGGGATATACAGGGTAAAAGATTAAAAAAGAGAGGAAAGTAGCAAGTTGGAAAATTGAATTTCTTATGTGAGGTTGGCACGCAAACAAACTATCATTGTAATATAAATGTAAAAATAAGCAGTAATGCTAGTTTAGTCGTAAGAAAATTTTTACTCACCTACTATTGAAGCCCTGGTTTAATCTAAACGCAATCATTTCATAATAATTATTTTTATTAATTACACACCTTTTAATTGAGCTACACAACGAGATTGTGCAATTACAACAAAAAATACTCTCTTAATACAAGTATAATATTAGCTTGTCAATGCTTATGCGTAAACTGCTACCACACCTAATCGTCGTCAGTATTGCCATATTGGTGGTGTGCGTATAATTATCTTGGCGCAACTTTACACACCAATATGTAATACACAACGTTCTAATTCGAATACGGATATTCTCCAAAATCTTTTGCATACGATTCATGATGGTTTCTAAAGCCATAAAAAAAGGAATTTTACCCGCGGTATTCAACATCGTTTATACGCGTTATTCTACCACTCATTATAGCACCAAAAATGTGTACATAATTTAATGGACTCAGGAGTTAGAACGACTGTAAACGTCTAGGCTGTCAAGGGTATTTTAAGCCTTTCACTTTATCAGTCACACAAATCGAAGGAAAGGGTTAAAAATAACTCCCTCTCTGTTGTCACGAATAATATTAGACACAAACCAATAATCATAATGATTTTCGTATTAATTTATAATAAAAAAATTTGTCAATTGTTTAGGGTTGTAATTAAGTTATAAAAGTTGGGAGAAGCTTTTATAACGTGAAAAGTGGATATAACAAGATAATGAATACCGCTGTTTAGTTGGACGTTCACGTTGAAGCAGAATAAGGAAGTTTCTTTTTCAAGAGGGCTGTGAGGGCAATATGCAATTTCATTATACACTACAACATGCGTACCACCTACAAAACACACACGCACACACACACACACTGTCACACACACGTAAGCAGTTCTATAACAATGGTGTATGTAATTATGTAATGCCTTTTACTTCACTTGGTCTCACTATCTCATGGGGTAATAAGCATTCCGCGTAGACTTGTATGCTAATTTTGGTATGTAGTGTTGATTGCATTCTACTGTGCCCTATATGTAAGAGAGACAGGCAGTAATAGAGCTGAATCAACTCGTGCCACTATAAACTATTATATGGTTTCGAATGGTCCTAAATCATACATACCTCTATACTTTAATGCAAAGTAGGTAACTGCAGCGTATTTGGTGAGAATTCCTTATTGATATCATTCACGATTTTATCATACTCGTGATACTCAGTTCAAGACCACCGACAATCACTGTATCGTGCATTTAGTTTTGAAGTACTTATATGTTTATAGTAAAACTACAATGCTCCGAGCGAGTGTTGTTGTATTTTTAATATGGATGAATTGACTCCAATTAGGGTCAAGGCTTTTAATTGTGACAAAGCTTATTCAAATTTTAGAATGAAAGTCTATATAACTCATCGCCAGACTCTCACTCACATTCATGATATAGAAATAGATATAACTACGTGTCTGCATGTGCTATAAGTGATAAGCGTTTCTTTATTATTTTTAAAAATGCATGGGTGGAAATTGAACGACAAGAAAGTTTTTTAATGAAAGACTTGAAACATGCTGAATTTCATTGGAAAGGACAAGGGCTTAAATTAGAGCTGTAGTGACACATGACGCTTGTAGCCTACTCTCTCTCGAATTTTAAAGAGTACCATTGCATAATCAATATAGCATTAACTACCTATTACCTATACTGTGAAAAGGTTAGACACTATATAAATATATATAGGCACCTATCTCACCTATGAATGGAAGCCGCTCAGCCATTGTGCACGACTAAAAAATAGAGTACACTAATACAAATAGTTAAGGAAATTATTACTCACCTTCGTAATACTTTGATTTCATTTTCCAATGAATCCTCCTTTCCTTTAAGGGCTTTCTTGTCAATGATTTTAATGGCAAACATAACACTGGGATCCTCTTTACTTTGAGCCAACCTGACTTGTGAAAATGCTCCTCTGTACACATTAAAATTTACGACACTTTGGTATTCTGGTGTATAAATATAAATGGTATATGTATATATAAGCATCCTTTAACATATCATTGTATACGATCATACAACAGCAATTATTTTGCAAATAATTTCGTGTCTGACGGTCAAGGCATGGCAAGTGGGAAGAACTGGATAATAAGAACAGGTGAGCTAGTATAATGGATACAGTATGAAAATCTTAGTGTCATAAATTATTTTGACGTATTACTACACTTTACCAAAACTCCTGAGCAAAAACGTATCTCAAGTGTCAAAAACTTAGAATTTTGTCTATATAATGTCAACTACATCTCAGGATACGGAAATAAACGAGGGAAAGTCTATCTGAAGCGCATCTTAACTACAACTTTCTAGCAAAGATGAGTTTCGGATATCTTCGTCCCTAAAATCTAATGATATTTTTTAGAGTGTACGACTTTGACAATAGGAACAAGGATAGTCACCGGACTGTCAACTATTCCGCAAAAAAATACCCTGAATACTTGGAGTTCTTTTTATTGACTATGAACTGTACAGATTGCAGATTACAGATGTGGTACTTACGTGCCAAGTATATCCTTCATGTCGTACTTGTCCTCAACAGAAGGTGCCTTTTCTTGCTCTTTACTATCCTTCTTCGACTTTTTGGTCGAGTCCTTCTTCCCAAATAGTGGCATCATTAATACCACATTGACCGAGGACGCACTGGTGGTTCACTAGAATTCATTCTCTACCGTCTCTTCACTCGTCTATGTCCCTGGCCAGTCTGCTGGTTTGCAGTTCTGCACAAGATGGTTTGTCGATGAAATTCTGAAGTCAGCGTCGGCGCGCTCCCCCCACTCAACTCATGTCCCGTCGTCCTCAAACCAAGACCAACTCACTTCGCAATTCATCACACATTATAATTACCATACTCCTCTAACTACTCGATCTAAAGAGATCGCACGAGAAAATATGAGAATTATTTTCTGGATGGGAAGGGAAGACACCCATTTGTAGTCCAACTGCATTATTAAATTTTAAGTACATAGACCACAGTGCACTCGTAAACATTCTTCGAGTTGTTCGCTTCAAGTATTACGTTAAGTCAAAAAATTCAATTTAGGAACGACCCACCCCAAAAGTAACCCAAAAGGCAAGCTGACCCTATACTACCCACAAGTAGCTATAAAGTGGCTCCTTACCTACCCCCCATCACCCATGGTCATATCACCAACATAGTTCAATAGTTTCGCTTCGGGATGGCTTACAATATTATAATACAAAATAACATGGTGCCTTATGAGAATTACACGGATGTTTTGCATTCTCGGAGTTTGGAAGGTCATTAAAAACCAGTTTATATTTACAAAATAGCATTATGACATGTTATAGAAGAGCATAAGCATTTTTCATCCAGTTTTTATGCAAATTCAAAAAAAACTATTTCATAGATGTAAACAACTTCAGTCAAACCAGATGAGCTTTGTATCAAAATACTATTACAAAAGTTCTTGTTTTCTATTATCTCATTCTGTTGAATACTTAATTGTGTGCTACTGAACGATAACGGCAAAATGGTTATAAATGGCCTCATGAGTTGATTTCGTGGACAGAGCTTTATGCGAATGCAAAACAGTTGGAACTATAAACTCATCATACAGCTGATTGACCAAGGGAAAGCAAAATTAACCCACGAAGTCAGCGCGTTTGTCAGTTGGGTCCGATGATATTAAGACAAGTTTTCTTATCGTAAAAGAATCCACATTCAAATTGTATCGTTTGTGTTAAAATTCACCTCTGATTTACGAAAGGTAGGGACATGACCCAGTACCAATAATTATTTATTCATGGAGTTTATAATCGGCCTCAGCCCTTACTATCCCTTTCACAATACATCTTCGGTATTTCCACGAAGTTAAAGAGAATCCTTGATTGAACTGTTGTAGATTAAAGAAAAAAGTTACATAATAAAATTATATTAAGTCAAAAAATTAAATGATGAAGACATGGTCCAATATAAATCTTTTTCGAACGATACTACAATGGTTTTAATGCGTAAATTCCAAACTCTAACTCAATTTGCACAACCGCATTTTACTATCTTGGGTACTTCAATTCGTGCAAAAAACTGTTACGGGTACTTATTTTTTTCAATTCTAACAAAGCGAAATTCTTTCCTATTGTAAATTCGGTAACGACTATACTCGGATTTTTGTGAATCCCGTGGAGTGATATGTAATTTATAACAAAACCCGGAAATTTATTTCAAACTTCTGATTTTTCAGGGAAATTTACTTTTAAATTATCTATACAAATCCGTATTAAATAGTATCCAGTGTTATGTAACCAGAGTACGGGGAGATCCGTCGTAAAGCTTGGGAACGTATGGTTTACCCACCCTAACTGCGTTATAGCTACATAATTATGTGTTCCTTGGACGATCCCTAGATGAAGTAGACACAAATGTTAATTTTTGGGTCGACGTAGGCTCTATACTTGCATGTGGCTTTCACGCTGCTGGTCGGACTCATTGTACTTTGATCCTCAATCAAAAACTCCTTTCAACCAGAAAGTAACTTTGCTGGGAATTGAAACGGGGCTCACGTCTTTAAAAGTTGAGTAACTTAAAACTTCATTGAATGATGTAGCAAGTAATTTGTAATTGCTGCGTATGCATTAAAATATCAAATGATAACAAAACGCAATTAGCCCGAATATTGCTGTTGCAGTTCAAAAATTATGCATACTAATTCTAGTGCATACCAAAACCTGAATAGGTGAAATTAATGGTGGCTGTAACTGACCTGATGTAAACTTGATAATAAAGTCTTTAATTATCATTGCCAGACAAACAATTCGACATGACATATTAATGATGTGTTCGTGACGTAATTATAAATGAGACAATTATGTGGTCCGATTCATAAACTGCAATATTTGAAATCGTACCTTTTTTGTCTAACATCTATACGCATCTGAGATAATCTCGTAATTCATAAGCATATCTTCTGATAATCCCCAAACGAAAAACATAACAGACTTTCCAAGTTAAAGATTTGAACCTTACACATTTAAAAAAACCAAGTGAGTGCTAACTGTGGGAAACAAAATTTCAAATTAAAAATCAATTTTACTCATGTAAGGTTCGAACAGCGTGGTGTTTATAATATATACTATGATTGAAATTTAAAACCAATGATAAAGTAAACTGTCATGGGAGACGAAAAAAGTTGAACGAGATTTTAAGGCAGAATTCAGACAATTCAATTGTCTCATTTTATGGTTATGACAGCATGCAACGGTTTAATTGCTTAATTATATTTCAAATAGAATCTATGGAATGATCACTGTTATTTTAACTTTGATTCAGATAACATTAATTTTTGAACAAAATTACGATAATTTTTTTTATACAGCAGTGAATATTGTTTATAATTTATATGCTTATATCCTCACGAAAAAATCTTCAATTTCCCAGCGCGTACATTTTGGTCCATTCCCTGGCGTTTCTTATAGCTTCCGGTTCATTCAGTTTCCATAACTCAGCTACGTCATTTGCCAAGGGATCATCGGGATTAGGTGCACTAAGAAGTGCTTGAATAGATAATAAGACTGTTCGAATTTGAAGAGCTGGGCTCCATTTATCTAAAATAAATATAAAAGTTGCACAGTTAAGCTCAATTTCTTTATTTTAGAGTTTAGGTCACCACGCTCTCATGAACTACTACTTTTCCGCCTATACGAGTATATGCAGCAAAGGCACACGTTAATATGTTATTAAAACATACATTAAATACTGTGTTCTTATTACTAAGTCACTAATTTACAGCCATGATTTAATGATGTTAATTGATGACTAATGCTACTCTTACCTTTAAGAATATCTAGGCAAATTCTCCCAAGTTTATCGATATTGGGATGGTAGATCTTAGTAATGAACCGTACTTTAGGTGCGGACATTGGATAGTCTTCGGGTAGAAACAATTCTAACTTAAAAACACCGCCTTCAAAGGGGGATCCTTCAGGACCTGCACAATACAATGACGTGTACTTAACGCCAACATTCTTCCACAAAAGTAACACGCATACAACACACCTTCACTACAAATAGATTTCACGTACTAATGAACATAAATCTCAATCATATCAATACTTACGTAACAGTAAAAAGTATTATGTGTCAACACTTGTTTACCTGCCACAACAACATGGAAGTATCGAGCATTAGCCTCATCTGGAACTGCATTAATTCCGGGCACTGGCTCTTGCATAAGCCGCTGTGTCTCCTGGTTAAATAAACATTTTAATTAATATTAAACTACACTTTAAAAAGGTTGAAGTTTCGTTTTATAGTTCATTTCGTCATCCGTATATATCCTTCAGCTGAGCCTGGATGCCCATTTCCATACATCATTACAATTTTACAATATATCTCAAGCAACGCAAATCAAATACGACGTACAAACACTGAAGACACAATGACACAGCATAATATTAAACAAATAGAGTAATGGAGCAATATTTGGTCATAATTATAATTCACCATTCGACCCAAATATCTTAATCACCTTCATAACGATTCTATCACGAATATCAAAAAAAGAACGACAAACTCAAGGAACAACCCAAACAGATAAAAGACAAAGACTCAAGAATACTTATGAATGCACTTCAAATGTCAAATGGCACAGAAAGGAAAAACAGCTTCTAGTTGGAATGGAATCCACTACTAATTCAATTAACTCTGTATACTTTTGGTAATCAGACCTTTGTACCCTATACCTAAGATGACAGAATAATGGACATATTTCAAAGAACATTTCATAACCTCGAAATTAAAAGCAAAGAAATAACGAAATACACTATCCCCATTACCCATTTCCATCCCACCTTAATCATTCATAACTCGACTCGCATCAGTCCATTTCCAATTTCACTTTCACGCATCTTAAATAGACTAAATGTCAAAGTACTAGAATGATGACATTGAAGACACCACTGTAAAAAAAGAAAGAAGGAAACACCTTCAACCTTTACAGGGAACACTAATACTTGGACTTTCCAACTTTCCACATACCTACCAAACCAAACCAAACCAAAGCAAACCAACCAACAACCAACATTATCGATTGCTTATTTAAGATTTCGAATGCCGTCAGACGTCAACCTTCCTCTACACAGGCAGAGAGTGAACAACTATAAACGGACGAAACAATGGGAAAATAAAAGTAAAATTTTACCTTTATGATCCGACGAGGAAGTCCCGCCATTTCAACCTAAGATTTTAATTAGGAGAAGACACAACCGGCTAGAATTTTTGCAGAAAATCTCCTTTCTTCAGAAGATTTGTCCGCACACAATCAACTTTGAATGATTTGTATAGCAGACAACGTCGATGACTCGAACAACTCGAAAAACTCTGGGACTCTGACTGCACTGCCTGCACAATGCAATTATCAAGTCATATGCGGAGTTTAAAATCTTTGGAGTCAAGGGAAAGATGGAGGAACAGACGAAACCGAGGTATGTGTCATTTAGTCGAGGCATATACAGAGCTGGTGGAGAGGAAAAGCCAATGCTGAGAGTCACAGAGCCAAGTGTATGCCCCAAGTACGTAAGAGGACGAGAGCGAGAAGTTGAACCAGAGCACAGCAACAGCACAGCACAGCACCACTCCAGCACAGCCAAACCTCACACTACCTTCTCTACATACTTACCTACGGCTGTGCAGAGTGCACTGGATCCCACTGGCCACTACAACACAACCAACTCTGCCTCAACAACGCTATATCCTGCTATTGGGCAAACTTATTCGCAAAGTAGACCGTAGACCCTTCTTGCGTCATCCACATCTCTCTCCCCACAAACACCGAACTCTCCCCACTCAACTCTTAGTTCTCTCCACCGCGAATAGATGTACTCCATCAACTTCACACACACTACCGACACCGACTTCAAAAACCTCAAACCCGGTTCTGTCCTTGTCCTTGTCCCGGATCCAACTTCAACCGAACCGAAACGACAACGACAAACCCCCCTACACACCGATAGCTCACATGTCCCGTTTCAGGTCACGGACTCCATTTCCTTCGTCATCCTATCCTATTTTCCTATAAAGCCCCTACTTTTCATTCATTGACGTGGGGCCTGGGCCTGGGATATGTGTGTATGTGTCACTTCCGTGACGCCATGACTATATGGCTAAAAACGTTTGGTATTAGGGAGAGTAGTAATAAGTATGCACTGTCCAAGTCCAAAGTTGGTAAACAAAAACAAAGAGTTAAATAGCCTAGACCCTTTGTACAAAATAAATTGACTTGAACTTTGTTCTTTTCTAGTAATAAGGCTTGTTTAGAACTTGAGGACGGGAGAAAAAATTGCATCCCCTGTTTATGGATATTTCAAAATTGTTGGGGACCCTATAAGCCTATTGTCCTATAATGATTAACTTTGTGTACTAATCTTAATTGCAATTGTTTCAGAATGAAACCTGTAGGAGTTTTGTGGTTTTTGTGGATTTATGGTTTTGTTTGATGTAAAATGCTTTACGTTTTGGATGGTGGAAAATTTGTTGTTTTGGGGGAAGATTGTTTGTTTTGGGTTCTGTGGAAAATGTTTTTTGTTTTGGGTTCTGTACAAAACGGTTTTTGTTTGTTTTTTTTGTGGAATGTTGTTCTCGCTTTAATTTTTTGTGGACATTTTGTTTTTTTACGTTGAGAATGGCTATGTTTTTTAATTTTGTAAAAAATGTTAACTGTCTTGCTTCTTGTGGCTTTGTATGTACTATATTAATATTTAAATATGGTTAAATACAGTCCGTCTCATAATAATAGGGGATCACTTTTTTTTTGAATTCTATGCCAAATCGTCAGCAATTTAATTGAGTATTATTTTTTATATTCTTCATCTCATACCCCTGATATGTGTCTACAATCCCGACTACTCTTGCAATTTTACTTCAGTAGGACACATGGGCAGTGATGAAAACTCCGTTAATTTTTACCCAAAGCAGAGCTAGGATTCCGCTTGTTAACGTGTTTCTCCTCACATAAGGCAACATTATCAACTTTTGAATTTATACTAATGTGAACCACTGTATAGAATGTCCTTATGCTTTTTGATTGAATAAAATCCATAGAGCCATTACGCAGTTTTAGATTTTCAAAATGTACCTTAACGTAAAATCGTCACCGCGGTGCAACATTTTTGAATGTAGCGCCCTTGAAATGCATTACTTTATTCCTGATGCGAATGATTATTTTTAAAGCTAATAGACATCTAGCAATAGCTACAAATTTTGGCCATTCCAACTTTACTAGTTTTAGTTTAATAATAAACCAAAAATGTGTAGTAATATCAGGAATCCCCTATTATTTTGATACAGCATTTTTTCGAATTTTTTCAATAATTAATTGCTCCAACGGAATTTCGCAAAGGCTAGTTTTTGACAGAAGCACTGTCTTAGTAGTAAGAATATAAAAAATAATACTCAATTAAATTGCTGACGATTTGGCATAGAATTCAAAAAAACGAGATCCCCTATTACTATGAGACGGACTGTATGTCATTATTGCTGATATATTAGCAGATAGGGTATTGTTGACATATTTTCAAATATGGTTATTCCAGATATTATGCCCACCAGTCCATCACTGAATGGAATTATGCTTGTTGAAATCAATCTTGATACTGAAATTATATGGAAAATAACGGAAATAACAAAATGCAGAATTTTTGAATTTCCCGCTTTCAAGCAGTTAAAGAGCTTGGAGCTTAAACACTCACAAACTTCCACACTATGATTGTTAAAATTTAAAAATTAATTCGGTGACTGTGGATAACAGTAAAGCTAAATAATAATAAAGCTTGGAGCTTTAATGCATGTAGGTACCTCCTCGTACATACGTGACTCTTTTAAACGTTTTGTGGATCTTGTGTTGGGCTTTTTAACCCTTGCGTTGTACATATGTTGCATGTTATATTGTATCTTTGGGTCTGAATGATATTCGTAGTGTTATAATTTATGTTGATACAAAAACAAAATGCAATTTATAATCCTTGTGAAATTGTTCTTTGTTTTTCTATCGATTTACACAACTCAATACCGACATTAATTGTTTTTTAATTGTAGGATGCGCGTAATAAAATTATTTTTACAACTTTATTTTAAGTGTGCTCGAAAGCTCGGAATTGAAAATAAAATCATTTCAAAGCATTCACTACTTCATTTCTATTTGAAATTATTTTAACTTGTTTTTTTTATTGTACAATTTGGATTCTTAAGTTCTAGTTGAAACTTTTCTTATTTTGTACATACCCAAAAAAACAATAGTCATATCTGTCTGCCAATTTGTATAAAAGCAATTTGAAACATTTTGATATCAGTGGTATTCGGTATCGTAGTACTAGTGAGCTGTACAAAAACAATTTTATGTGGTATATCAGTTATGCACTTTTCGAGAGAACACGTCATCTTTGACTTTCAATTGTGCATGGGAATTGGAATGACGTACCAGACCTTTCTCATGCGATAAGCAGAAATAGTCGAATTGATTAATAGCAATTGTAATTATTATTTAAGTGTATTAGTCATTAGCAGTTAACCAGGGCGTATTTCATTTGCCCGGTTATTGTGTCGTTCGTGACGAAAATACGAAGATATTACATCGATCGATACCGACATGTAGATTCTTTGGAAATTATTACGCAGTTAGGCAGATTAAATCATGTCGGAAATGACAATAAAGCTGATTGAACATTTCTTTGGATAATTTGTCTGTCCTGAAGGTTTCGTGTTGTAAACAAAAATACCAAACGTAGAGGCCGAAATTCAAACAGTATAGGCATCTAATTTTTGGACATAGCTTTAACCAGAAGATACTCATGATTCATGGTGAACAAAAGAGCAACTTTAGTAGATTTAAGCCACTTTTGCACACCTACATATATAGTAGTCTGACCGTCAGTATTAATTGCAAAATAGTTTTAACTTCAGACTTAACGTTAATTTCATATTTTTGGTTAGTTTTTGAAATCCATATAATTAGATAATTGTTATAATTATATTTGAATAGAACCACGTTAAAGTTTATAATTATAAGCATAACATCGGTAACTATTGCACTTTGCACCATACATACATTCAGAAACAAACTTCTGAAATTGAGTGGTAACTGCACCTTCAGTTCGTACATACCTATATACATACACTATCAGCAGAACGAATGAAGAGGTTAGTTTCAAAGAGCGATCAGTCCATCTGGACCCTTAAGCAGAATGGCAATGCTGGCAGCCCATGCTGCGCATGTAGTACGCTCCCTACCGGGCCGCATGGACTTACAGTTCTTTGAAACTAACCTTTTCAAATATTCTTAAAAATTAAAAAAAACATCTAAAAGTCAAAATCTTAATCAAGGATTCATCATCTAACGCGCATCTACCCATCTATTATTACAGATGAAATCTATAATAATAAATACATTTATTATGCATCTGAATTCCGCCTTAAAAAGACATCTGACATCTGAAAACAAAATAATTTACATCTTAAGAACCTAGATGTAAATTGTTTTGCCTTCAGATGTCTTTTTAAGCGAAGTTCAGATGCATAATATTCTATTATTATTGATGTATAGACGACGAATCCG
Organism: Ptenothrix huangshanensis; assembly: GCA_036851915.1. NCBI lineage: Eukaryota > Metazoa > Arthropoda > Collembola > Symphypleona > Dicyrtomidae > Ptenothrix > Ptenothrix huangshanensis. The sequence continues at coordinate 21,168 of JAAXYX010001125.1, forward strand.
TGATTAAGATTGTGACTTCTAGACATCTTTTTTTCATTTTTGAGATTTTTGTTCTGACAGTGTACCCACCTAGAAACCTTTTGCTTTTTCGTCTAATCATACTTATTTTTCACGTAGGTTTAATTCAGTAATTCACACAATGTTTGTATTCCCACGTTCTTTTCCCCTAAATTCTAAATCAACTGCGTCTTAGATAATCGCAGGAGGATCAATCTAAGTTAGATTGATCCTCCTGCGAAATTTCCTGTGCTTCCTGGAATCCTAGATATTTCTATGCTTGTGCGATATTTTCGTGGATGTCATTTATTCATTTTTTGCGAGTGAATTCACTTTAGTGTGAACTTAGAATTGTAGCAGGTTATACTGCTACAATTAGCTGATTAGTGTCCGTTTATGAAAATCAGTTTTGTAGCCTTGACACTTGAATAAATCAATCAATCAAACTGCTCACGTCTCCTGAGCATAAATTCGAATGAGATGTGTGATGTTAAATGTGTACGTGGTTTTATGGAAATCTTGGTACAGGATTTAATTATATCATAATATTTGTTTGGTAGGAAGAGTGGAAAATGAAGCTAGCAATACAAGATAAACCCCTGCAAGGGAAAAATAACAAGGTTTGAGTTGCAAGTCTATTTAATTTATAACTCAGAACGCTATTGTTTGTATTTTGTATTTACGTATATTTGACTAAACTCTGGAATCTGCAACACAAGGTCTGCACTTAATGTCCACCTTGATTTCAACGGCGATTTGTGTCCACATAAATAATCTAACAATTCAAATTACATCCTACGAATTCAACAGAAACCAATTATTGCTAACACTCGATCTAAAAATAAATCCATTACTGTTCTGTTCTGTCCAGGCATCGCAGATACCAAAAATCTGGCGTCCCCTTTACCTTAATTACCTTAATTAGCTTAACCTTAACTGGTTTTTAATAACTTAGGCCTAGTAATCTTCTCTGTATGCTGCTCATGATTTATTGCTATTACAATTCCATGTAGATCTCATTGTCTTGTTGTTATTACTTATTGTTTTTCTGTTAGACTATACTACTAGTAACCCTTTACTAATACCATTATTAATGTCTGCAATCTTTAGAACTTCCGACCTTTTGTTTTTCCTTTGCTGCATTTCGTTGCTTTCTTGGTGCAGGTTTCATGTGTGCTTTTGACGCAAATAAATACATAAACAGTCGCTAATAAGAACTTCTTTAGAACATTTGTATTAGGAACACAAATAATATTCCCTTTGAGTATGCGACGATGGAGTATGACGCATGAGTAGATTAAAAGGTTAAAAGTACCGTAAAGCTTGTAATAGAGCCCCTCGGGCTATAATTTTTCAAATGCTTCAAACCCGGGCTGAATTAGAGACCCGGGCTCTACCCATTTTATTCAATGTATTACGGGCCCCGGGCTTTATTGCCTAACTTGGTCTTTTACCCCGGGCTCTATTACGGTAGTTGAAATTGCAGTTAATTCTTTATGCTAATTTATAGTTACTGTACTTATTCCATTTTTTCAAAAATATTTACAAAAACATTCGCCATTATATGAACATTTCGTACATTAATACTCCTGATTAAATAGGACCTCTGTATTATTTGAGGCAGACTACTCAGATGTGAATTTTAATACAGGTACGCATAAATCAAATACCGTAATACTACCGATTCCCTCTAATAATTCCCGGGGAAAATGAGAATTAGAAATAATTCCGTGGTGTATAAATAGAAACATGCACTCATATTGCTTGCCATGCTATTACTAATAATTATTGACTCTTAATTTGATTCAATGACCACTGAAGACAACAAATTTTTCACAAAAGGAGGACATATGAAGATTTAGAATTGTAGAATTCCCGCCTTTAATAATTCCTGGGTCTGAAGAGTTGTTCACCAAATAATTCCCCGAGGAAGTATTGGAAGTTTTACGGTAGATACAATTATGATAATGATAAGCATATGAATAGACGATAGTCCAGGATGCCAGTATTTTTAATTGTAGGTGGCTCCACGCAGAAAGTCAGTTGTAACTATTCCCCACCTCCATTACAATGTAGTCGAGTAAAAATTTGACTAAGAACCCATAGCAACGCAAACAATTCATCTCCACTCAACCAAAGTAAACTATAGTAAACTAGCAACTGCTTCCCAGTTAAATGGGTTACTATAGTTAACTCCACTACATTGTAATGGAGACTGATTGTAGTAATGACAACGATTTCTATTATAGTATTGTGTAAAATGGTATGAATAAATATTAAAGATAGCCTTTACGGAAAAAGACTTTTTCACACAGTTTGTTAAATGTATATATTTTTAATATTTCCGTTATAGTTTTCGTACTCAATTTTGAAACAAGAATAATTACTTTAGCTCTCAAATTATTAATCTCGATCTGATTGGGCTCTAAGACTTCATTTGGAATTATGCTGAAACTGCAACTTGAGGGCAATTTGGAATGTTACAAAGGTATTGAAGCGCTGTTGCGGTTTCGGTTTCACGAGTCCTCGATTCAAGTTGCTCGAACAACACTGGTTTTTTACAGTAGGTACATTCCTGAAAGTTTAAAATAAATAAATTGTTTTATACTTTGTGTTAAATCTTAGGGAATCGGGAAGTGGACAGGTCCACTTATTTTGGTGGAATCTCAATGCAATAATGGATTACGACCGATTTGTACGGTAAAAGCTATACATTAGAGTGACGTACATTTGAGCATGGACGATCTCGTAAAGGAATTCCCATTTCTACCCAGACTTTGGTTAGATCAGCTACAAATGTGTCCATCATTTCTACAGTATGGTGGGGTGTTGGAGCTATACGAAGTTTCTCCTGACCTCGTGGCACCGTAGGGTAGTTGATTGCTTGCACATAATGCCCTTTACGTTTTAACAGTTCGTCTGAAAGCTTGCTGCTTAGAGATGGATCTCCAATCTAAAAATTGTGAAAAAAGTACATCTTAAACATTTTTTACCCCGAACTGGATGGATATTGTAAACATAAATGTCTTTATTTTTATTTATTTAAACATTTAAATTGTCTTACGAAGACTGGAATTATATGTGATGGAGTGTGTTCAACGGATATGCCTGCTTCCATCAATTTTCTTCTCAAATATTGAACATTCCATTGATGTCGAGTTCGAAGTTCGCGTCCCTCGTCTGATCTCAAAATCCGAACAGACATGAGTGCTCCAGCCAAAACTGTTGGTGGAAGAGATGTGGTGAAAATAAATCCTGCTGCGTAGCTTCTAACCATATCTACAAGGGAAGAACTTCCAGCGATGTATCCACCAATATTTCCAAATGCTTTACCTATTAGAACAATAAAAAAGCAAAAATGAAGTTATTCACAATTGATTTCTTGATGCATTAAATTACGAACTGTTCCATATTTCCCGAAACTTTTAAACAGGAGTTATGAAAAACTAAAATCAAACTTGTAAATTAACAATTGTGACGAAGATAAACAAGTGTAATTCTAAATAAAATGGAAAAGTTTGTACTATTAAGGTTAAATATTTACCCAAGGTTCCCGAGATTATATCCATTTCAGATAAGAGACCTTCTCTCTCTCCGATGCCAGCACCTTGGTCTCCATACAATCCTACAGCATGTACCTCATCTATATACGTGACCGCTCCATATTTGTGAGCAACCTCGCACAACTCTTTTAAAGGACACACTGCTCCAGTCATAGAATGGACTGTCTCAAAAGCCACAATTTTAGGAACTCTTCGGTCCACCGTTTTCAGTAACTCTTCTAGATGTTTTGGATCGTTGTGTCGAAATATGTGCTTAGGTACACCGCTGTTACGGATACCTTGGATCATGGAAGCATGATTTCCTGCGTCTGAGAAAATGTGGCACCCTGAAATAAAAAATAGGAGTTGAAATTATTTTCCAGTAGCAGTAATGCATTCATATTCTACATTACGTATGGAAAGACTTCCTTATGCTTTAATTTGACGAATGAAATCGTATTTGAAAAGTACAATTCTTAAACCTTCAGTTGGTAGAAAACCTAGTTCGTACATAATAATGTGTATTTAAGCAAATGTATGTCATAACATCCATCTTATCTTAACTCATCTAATCATCAGTAGTTTCGACGTACAATTGTGTAAAATAAACCGAAGCTAGCAATTTCTTATAGTTAAAATCTATAAAATTCTAAACAACAGTAAATCTTAAACGATTCTGCATTTGGGCCGTTTCTGAAGTTTTAATGATCGTTATTATGTAAATTATACTTGCGATGAAATGAGAGTGATGAGAGGCGAGGAGCTCTGCCTGGTGAATACAGATATCTAACTGAACTCATAAACCGAAAGAGTTAGTTCAGTTATCACCGGTTAAACATCGACTATGTAGTTGTCGAACTTCAAAAAAGTGCAATTTCTTGGTACTATTCCAATTTTATTTTAAGACAATATATCTTACAATTTGTGAGGCTATGACCGACGATATGAATTTTGCTTCATTCAGTATTTGAACTATATAAATTTGATTATGCGATTTAATAATACACTCGGCATATTTTAATCGTCATCGCTATCGAATTTCATATTTCAGTGGCTAAAGATCAAAAAGTTTATCGCAAGCTACTGCATATTGTTTGTCAAAAAAGAGCAAGATACTAATTTTCTAATCAGAATCTCTTTGTTATCATAAATTATTGAATACTTTGTTCGAGAGTAAAATATGTATCTGCCATGCTACGCCAGCGGAAGCAAAACTTGCTAGTATTTAAACATGCTAAAAAATGCGGACATAAAAGTTAACATGTAGGTAATTACCTACTAATGTCAGTATGAGCATAAGAGCAACTCAAAAACCTATATTTATGTACAGATACTAGCTAGGTAAATTAGGCATGTAGAGATTAGGGATGGCAAAATTCCCAATTTAGATTTTTTATGCCCAGGGCATAAAAATAAATTCCCTCCCACCGTATTTTCCCAAAATGCCGGGAATTTT
>JAAXYX010001126.1:0-26161 GCA_036851915.1 Ptenothrix huangshanensis
GTATCTGAGCTACGTTACCATATTTCGCCCTTCATAACCTTCGACCCGAACCCACTTCGGATTGACCGATAGCTGACAAATATTACCATCACCATCCTCATCGCCGTTGCCATCCTCTTACACTACACACGTAGCTGCCAACGCAACAGCATATTTACCCATTTTATTATCATTATCTTGTGTGCATATGTAATTTTATGTTTGGGTTCAACCTATTTATTTTGTGGTTGAGTAGTTACGAGCTGTATTATACCTGCACTAAATATATATATTATTACTAAATAATCCAGTAAAAGCTGTCCCATCCTATGTAGTACCTAATAGTAACACACTACTAATATCAAGATATACCTACGCATCTCCACAGCATACTCCTCAGTCTTGGAAATATAATTCTCAATTCCACCAAACTTCAAAATTACTTATCATTATCATATTAACACTACCTAATTATACTCCATTTATCAATACATGTATAAATCATACTTACTACTCATATGGTGCATGTCATACGTTTCAGATTGTCTAGTGAAACTTTTACTCACGCAGTTACTTGCCATGTTAATTTCCACTGCATTGCCCACAAACAGAAGCCAGATGTAAATGATACACAGTGGATATTAAATATATTTAAATTGCATATACCTAATTACACTCTATATACTATATTTAACCATACACTAACTTGCACTATAACCCTACTATACATGTGCATTGTAACCTAATCCTACGTATGGTATATCTGTGTATTGGATATCTGTTCTCACTTGTCTTCTGGGCTCCTCGTTATAATATCAGTTTTAAGCGTAGAAATATGTACACAAGCCTACATATGTAAAAAAAGAACAGCATTACAAACTGAATTACGAAGAAGGATAAATTATTGATGATTGATTGATTAGGATGCGGAATCATGATCATGACTCTACAGGTAGATTGTAGACAATATATCATATGATATCATTCTACTGACAGCATTTTCTCAATCCTGTATAACAATTAATTGCAACTTTACCAAAACCAAAGGAGGATTCAATTCAGGATCGACGTCGACGTAGACGTCGACAACGAGAACGACATCGACGTCGACATTCAGGCTTTAAACTCAGAGTTTTACTTGTATGAGGTGATTTAACTAGACTCCTCCAACGTTCCAAACTATGGCTATAGGATACGAGACGCTGCGAACACTGCGAAGCGATACTTTAGAGGTTTAGAGGTTCAATGTATACGTGTATTCCTGCACGTCACACTATTTAAAGTAAGTTGTCAAATCCTAGAGAATCGAAGCTAAAATATCCTTATGGCTGCATATATACTCGTCTAAAAGCACTCCTAATTTCGTCCTCCAATCAAAGATGCCTATCTTGTTTGTCTTTAATAACACCTACCACACCGATCAAGCTACCCGTATAATTGTAATAAATTGCCTATTATAATTTGTTAAGTGAAACGGCTCATGTGTGATCAGAATTTGAAGCAGTATAAAAGAATGATTACTGACGAAGACTTAATTGCAGTTATTTATGATTTTCGCTCGTTCGCATTATGTTATACCTAAGTGCATGCTTTATTATATTTGGTACAAAATTACGAAGAAGAAAACGAGAACAGAACGAGAAGCAGATACAGAGGGAATGAAGCTATTCAGGAGTAAAGAAAAATCGAAATAAGTCACATGATTATTATTATAAGTACCAACTGTAGGAGGATAAAATGGAAAATCAAACAGAAATAAATGTTGAACTATTTCTAATCATACATAAGTTTGCATAATCATCAATAGCATCAATATCGATTTCGGTATCTGTAATCGCAAAGGCATCAGAATTAGCATTAGTATTATCATCATTGATGAAATGAAGAGAGGATTTTTATAATCAGAAAACTAAAGTGGTAGCAGTGGGCGAAGTAGAAAATAAATAGTATAATTTAAATTCTCATTTAATTGAACGCTAAAAATTACTCTTAAACATTGGTATAATTATTTGACGCCAGAGTAGATGAAGAACCATATGATTTCTCTGCTTCAGCGCTGGTAATGGTACGCTGTACTATGACAAGCAATTATAATTAGGTATATGCAGTGCGCGGAACATAATGACAGTGCTCATTATTGTGGTTAAATTTTCCTGTACTAAATTCCTTGTCGTAGTGAGTCGTTCGATAGTTCGATTGGACAAAGCAGCGTTTGTTAGGATGATCAAGTGATCATCGTTATGAAAGAGTATATTATATGATAACCTACAAGTACGAGCCACTACTACAACTATAATTCGAGCCACAACACATGAAAATACCAGGACGAATACGATTTCTAAAACCAATGCCATTATAGTATATTAATGTTAGTACTACCACTAGTACCAAATAGAAGCCAGAAGTCTCAAAAAAATAAAGCAATGATGAGGTATTCACTTCTAGCAACTTGTAATTATAATTATAATCATAATTATTCTACGACTAGCACTAGCACTAGCATGGAGTGAGTTCATCACATGATAATTGTGTTTACAGTTTTACACTCATCATGTACAAACACTGGTGTTGGTATCGGTACTAGTATTGGTATTGGTATATTGATACTAGGTACCTTTGCTCCTATACATTATACATATGCCTTTTGTCAATGTCACAGAACCACCTACTTAGAGACTAACTAAGAGAATAAAATTATATCTAATATAATAATGATAAATTACTCATTTATCTGTTGTACTGTAGAGGCGTAAGAAAGATATCTGCAAGTATTTAGTAACCAGCAGAGTACCCGTAGATATGTATTGTAGACACAGGCCTTTAGATACTTTGTAATGCAGCTCCTCAAAATGCTATTATCATCGCTGTTACAGCTTTTGCTATTGCTAGTGAATTTTCTATGCGCTATTGAAAAGGAAAAAAGAATGAAAGAAAGAAAGAAATCAAGTTGTAAATTGTCCCATGCTGGATGCTTCATGTTTAATTCTGGTCGGGATGGGATCATAATTGCATTAGCTAAACAATGTGAGGGATTCCATTCCAATTCTAATTCCAATAGAATTGACGGCAATCACTGATGGATTTTTGCTGATGCACTCAAACTCAATTTATCCCAGGACAGCACAGCACTTGGCACGTTACATTCGCATACCATACCATACCACACCACACCATGCCAAGGAAATGGAGGACTTGAGGATAGATAATGATATATAAAAGTCAGTATGTGAATGCGATAAATGATTATGCATTTATTGATAAGCGCTTATATTACATCTATATATCGTGGTGGTGGATTGTTGATGTAGATAGTTGATGCAACAGAACGCAATGTGTAACAATCAATATTCAAGACTATTTACATACCATCATCATCATTATCAGGATCCAGGGGAAATAGCAAATAGCAATTGCATTCGTATTCGTACTCATAGTCACAATCGTATAATGATTCGTGTTCGCATTGAATGTTCTTGTTTGCTTAATACTTATGTTGATATCTACCTATGTAATATTATATCCTCGACTTTGGTCTCGGTCTCGGTGGTTGGTAAATGCCTTCATAAATAAATAGCAGTGAAAAATAAACTGTCAGTTGTTCTCTTCCTCCCTCGCTCTTCGCTTCTACCGAGAGCCGGGACCGACCCTGCATAGTTGTCTGATAAGTATTGTTGTGTTTTATTTATAAATTAATTAAATATTATGGTGCTTTGTGCATCGCTATTTTTAATTCATGGACTTTCTCGTTGGATCAGTGATAAAAATGTATCTATAGAAAGTAGAAGATAAGAGCTGTCAGCTTAATAGTAAAAGTACCTATGTGGTATATGTGGTACATATGTGTAAAAGTACATATGTGGTAAGATATAATTAGTAGTATATACAGTTCACATGTATTCGCAATCGCATTATCCACATTGACAAGGAGAGCGACAATGCAACGACAATTCATACCCATGTCCATATCAATGTCCGTGTCCATGTGCATGCTTTTTATTCTAGTTAGTGTTGGAATAAAGAACGACGATATTCATTTATCTACTCGGATGGGGATGTGCACTCAAAATTAGTTAAGCAGCTACGCACATATGTAAAGTAGCATGTAGCTACATCCTCTTGCAATTAGAATAGAGATAGAGTTAGCCTAATTTGCTGTGGATTAATTCTAATAAACCAATCCTGTGTATCTATCTAACGGGGAAAAAATCGTAAATGATTCGACTGAAGCTTTGCTTTGCTTCGACAGGAATGATTTAGTTTGGTTTAGTTTAGTTTCGTTTGGTTTGACTTGACTTGACGTTCTCCTAGTCACATAGTCACCATTTCACTTGATTAGATTGTCAACATTAAAGCATACATTTTATTATTTGAATATGCATGTTTACTGTTCTTGCAACCAGCTGCAGAATTATGAATTTGTCATTGCCATTTCTACGGGGTGAAGCACTTGACTACGTGCATGCTGGCAGAAAACAGAGAAGCAGATCGTTGATATAATAATTAAATAAAGAATCGATTGTGATTTCGAATCACATACGAACACCAACACACCATATTATATACGTGCGTTCCAATCCCATCCAATCCAATGGTAAATGGTACCTAGTGTGGCACGGTTGACAGTCACAGTCACAATCGCATTCGTAGTCACCGTCACAGTAATAACAGTACCTAGCCTACATTTATTTGCTTGTCATGTGAACTCGAGTATTTGAATTGAGTTATGCAGATTGAATTCGTATTTGCAGTATTTGCACGCGTGCGATTTTAAGACGTTTTGCCTTTTTGCCTTGACTTGACTTTAGTCAGAATCTTCCTTTATTTCATCACGACAAATCGACCAAAGTGTAATTAAGAATGCATGGTTTGTAGTACGTAGTAAGTGCATGCACATTCAACTACAAAAGTCAACGACAACCCAGGCGACGGGGATAACTGGATATTCCTCTTTCTTCGTTAACTATAAGTGCATACTTCCCCTATACTCTGGTATCCAGAAGAAATACATAAGTAGGTATACAATCTCCGAGTGCTTATGCTACGCCATGTAAAATCTTGATCCCTATAATACCTAAAAGCCATAGTCACAGTCACAGTCACAGTGTACAGACACAGAGTACAGAGTACAGAGAACGTCGTTCGTGTACTGTGTAGTGTGTACGTGTACGTGCAGCCTGATGATGTGATGCCCATCAAATATTTGATATAGTAAATATCTATATGTATATATTGCAGATGCATGCGTATACTTTATATCGTCATCGTCATCACCGCCGGTGAAGTATGGAAACCTCCAGATTATATTCTGATTCTGCTTTGAAGATTCAAACCTCGAAATTTCATAGGAATTCCGTGGCAATCTGGAGGTTTTCTTTCTTCACTAACGAAATGCCGTATGCGTATGCAGGTTGGAGGTTTTTTCCTCCGGATTGAGATATTGACATCCTCTCAACGTTTTTAACGTTTTCGACGTTTCTCCTATTAGTACTTACACAATTAAATGCTACGCTCTGTTCTACACGTTCTGCCACCTCATACACGCTGATAATGGCGCATAAACTGTAATAAGCGAATTATGGAATAAATGACATAATTTAGGGAAGCGACGATACGACTACTACTCATTTCCAAATATCTACGTAAAAAATATATGAACAATGACATGAAAAGCAATTAATGGAAAGTTCCGGACTAATGATCCAATATTATTGTTGAATAGCTCAAGATTCTGCAATTTTCACATCCTGTGGTGTGATGTATAGGTAGGTAATGGTAATCATATAGCTAAGCATTATATTTGTATGCTGAGGAGGATTGCAGGAGAGACCAGAGAAACTATGGTGTATCATAATAATAAATATACTCAGCTAGTTTCGGTGAAGGTTAAAAAATATTCTGTGTAGCTCTGCACTTCTGTTTCTGTATTTAAAACTGATGACGTTTTCAAAGTGGAAAGGAGCAAAGCAAATGACACAGATGATGAGTATGATGATACATAAGACATCACAGTTGTTCAATAGGCGGATAGGATAGGAATGTATTGTATGGCTAGCGTAATATCTATATGCTATGGCAAACTCAGCTACGTGGCAGTTGGCGTTAATTCTTTATGCATTTATGTACGCAAGCAAGACTAGTTGGGGTTTCCATACGTTTTTCACACAACTGCTGGAAGTACTTATGGAGAGACAAATGTCAACAATCTCGCGTTCGAATTCGAATTCGATTTCGAACAAGCTCCCAGTCCCATATCCAACGAGCAAGTCCAATTCCAACGTAGAACAGCTAACCCTACCTACGCCAAGTCTTTACAGACTACGGTCTTGCTTTGAATAAGAAAATACAAATGAAATTGTGGATTTTCATTCAGCTGGTGTACTCATGACAGTTATCAATTCAAGTTTCGAGCTAACTTCTTTTTCGCCTTGTTTTTTCTTGTCAGTTGAGTTGGCTGTTTCTGTGCATAAGAGAAGACGAAGTGGCGAGGTGTAGGATGGGATGGAGGAGAAATGGCAGAGCAATGGCAATAGCAATAGCAATGGGAATAGAAATAGGAGTACCTAGGTAGGAATACATGGGAAAGGAAAAAAAGCTTTTGCCATTTTTCTTGGTGAGTGGACAAGCACATGGCCGCTGATGGTACGCATTGCGTTGGCAGAAATCGAACAGGTGAGTCGGCGAAATGCCTCGCTCCACGCAAGAAAATGTGTGCTTGCATTCCGTATCCATAAAAAATGATGTTCGCTCGGCGTCGACGCTGACGCTGACTAGTCTTGAATGCAAACGTGTCGGTAGATACGCGACCACGGCACGGACTTGAGTAATTTGGTCTCCTCAAACCGTAAACGTAGTACCTACTTTACTCAATTGCTCCATTACGTGACATTGCCGGGCATGAATCTGCTCAAGTTGTTAAGTAAGAAAAAGTTCTCCACCCCTCTTTCCCAGTCCTCAAAAAACTCGACCGAATTATAGCAGCCAGCATATGCATGGAGAAATGAGTCCGACCGAACACCGACTCCGAGGGAAAGAAGAATCCAGGCGTCAGTCGGAGGCGCCTATCGAAAGCCAAAGGCTTTCTCGGTGAAAACGCACATGGTCTGCCGGTGAACGCTTGCTCATTTCCCACGCCGTTCCTCGACAGCTTCAACAGCCTCCACCACTTGGACTTGGATAGCTGCCACGACACCCTCCGCTTCCACCGCATCTCAGCTCTCCTTTCGCAAACAACCAACTACAAACCGAATGAACGACTTTCCACAGCAATATGACAGTAACGATGTCATGAGCAACGTATACGTTTTTATTTGCATATCCGGAATCCATGTAACTACTAATGAATTACATCTTGAACAAAATTATTCCCAAATTACCCTAATTGCAATTTATAGCATTGCCGTGGTACGGTTCAATTTCCTTCCTCGCAACCCACCGTCTTTTGCACTATCAACAGCCAACACTACATATCAGTATCCCCACAGATCCGCCCAAGCATACTCCGTCTATACATCATCTACGCATTCGTGATTACCTAGTTGACTCTGACTATCATTTTAACATTTTAAACATAAATGATTTATGTAGTTGCTAACTACCGCTACCAATGCCACTACCTCACAGCTGCCAGGAGCTGGACGCCGGTTGGAAAAAAGTCTAATTTCAAGTTGTCAACATGATTTTAATTAACTTTAAATAATGAATTAGCTCGAATGTCAAATATCAAGCTCAATGTCAACCTCAGTCGGTTATGTTATATACGTATTATGTTCTTATTTCTACCTAATTATTCTTACTAGGATTCTTATCTTCCATTGTTACTGTATTGTTTAAGAAAGCCACTGTGCACCAAACACTGCATATCAGTGCTATTATAATTGAAAAGGAATTAGGGTTGAACGTTTTACAACTGACGTTCTACTATTCACTTGTTGCAATCACAATGGCTCTTTGCCGTATAATTAATACTCGTCGAGTGAATGAGTCATATTATCTCACATACCCAAGCGAATGGGCGGATACTTGTTCGAAACTATTAGTGATAGTTAAGTTTGACTGAAAGCTTAATTGGAACTCTAATTGCAGCCGATTTTGATAAGAAAATCATAAAATGTTTCCAAGTTCGATGTCAACGTTCAACGTCAAACCTTTATGCATTATTATAATTATTACTCATTTTTATTTTTCCAAGATTCTATGTTCTGAGCGCTACAATGCTAATTCGCCGGATTTAATGTATTCAGTCAACTTTTAAACTGCAATTAATATCATGTTCAACTAACAATAAAAGTAATAATACAGCAGCTCCAAATCTGACCTATTACATACATTCAGGATAGTCGCAACTGGCAACAATATTCACTGGAAGACTGCTTTTTGCTAGCAATTATAATCTATATACGTATCTACTCATAACGTTATACAACTAATTACTAGTTTCTTCTAGTACCTATTCAAAATGCCTACGAGTATCTCAGGATCTTTTTAAAAAACCTTCAACTTGCAAACTATCAAAGAGTTCTTTGTACCACCATTAGTTTCATTATGTTTTTCAGACTAGTTTCCGATCGCATGAACAGTGTGCTTATTGTGGGAAATTGAGGATGGAAAAAGTTCCTCCGAATAGATTCGTAAAAAATAAAATCCAAAGACAAGACTTGCGATATTATAGTTAAACATGAGCTAACGAAGACTGCGAATTCTCCCTCACAATAGTTTTCATTGTCAATTTAATTATGTCATGCTTATTTAGACTTCATTATTCGAATCCGTATCCAGAACGAGAACGAATGACGAATGCTGGAAATGAATAATCCCTGCATAATTTCTGTAAACACTATGTACAGTAGAAACTCTTTGCTTTCATTGTTTGTTTTAATAATTATTACAACTTCTGTACATGCACTGCACACACACACACACCTGGTGTGCTTCGATACTTCCAGACAGGTGCATCTAGCTTTGTATAAGGATGAAGGAGGAAGGATATCTGTATTTACATTATATAATTTACCATACATCTGATTTAAATAATTGTTATCCATATATAAACACTGACCTTGCTCAATCACTAATTTCCTCGAACTGGTGATTTAGAAGCATTTACGCACCCCGTCTGGGGAAGAGGCAAAAAGTACACAGTACACAGACAGGCGATATACGCATACAGACCAGATGATGGTGATGGTGACGATTGACGATCCGCCTTGCCCCAATATCATAACAAAAGCCTCTACAAATATCCACCCACAAATTGTTATCTATAAAAAAACTGTTGTTTTGTTCTGTACTTGTCTCTAGTCTGTAATAAACTGTATATATCATGAATCATAAAACATAGGTAATTATGTTTCACAGTCAATAAACCCAATAGATAATTATATTAACATTTGCACCAATTCTATTGTTATTCTACTTTACGCTTTTGTTTTTCATGGACGTATTTACTTATTGCAAATGCCCCCTATTTTACTAGTTTAACAACATTTTCAAAATTCAACTCCAGTCAATGAGAAATAAATAGAATGAGTACCAATTAATAATTTCAGCCATAGAGAATAGAAACTTACCGGTAGAATAAACCCAATTACAGCAAACTCAAGTATAAACAACGACAACGCCACAAGCCAAACAGCATTGAGTAAGGTCAGGAACTACATTGATAGCTTAGCAAGGTCGTAGTCATAAATCTATTGGGACTAATAATGACTAATGGAATAACAAGGGTAGTTGTAATAGTAGTAGTAGTAATAGTAGTAGTAGTTGGTAGTAGTTGTAATCTAGCAATGGTGGTAACGCTAATCTGCCTTCTCTTTATTTTAATGAGGGTGTTATAACAATTAATTCGGTACTAATACCGCTTGAAGCGTATAAACCAGTAGAANCTTAGCAAGGTCGTAGTCATAAATCTATTGGGACTAATAATGACTAATGGAATAACAAGGGTAGTTGTAATAGTAGTAGTAGTAATAGTAGTAGTAGTTGGTAGTAGTTGTAATCTAGCAATGGTGGTAACGCTAATCTGCCTTCTCTTTATTTTAATGAGGGTGTTATAACAATTAATTCGGTACTAATACCGCTTGAAGCGTATAAACCAGTAGAAAATTTTAGTCATTTTTTATTCGCCTTCCAAACTCATTTAAGGTATGGAAAAACAAATGGTCGGTCGTGGGTATCAAGAATTAAAAATACGCGTTTAGAATTCCGTTCCTTTCAATTCCTTTCTCTTTCTTTCCAGATGCAGATGCCAGATGTCAACCATAATTAAAGAGGGAAATTCTCAAAAAATTGCATTTGGCACGGTTCGAGTTACAGTCTTGCAATTTCTCAGGTTACTTAATTATAAACGCAAAATTGGATGCTAAAGGTGAACCAAGATATAATTAGGTAGACACAAAACGTTGAGAGTAGCAGAGTGACAGGAAGAGACAAAATGTGAAAGATGCCACAGTTTGGCAGCTGCAGGAGTCCGCAGTGTGGCGCCCACTTGCGCACTGCACAGCAATCGTCGAGCGGCACACAGTTTAGCGTGGTAAGTCTGAAGATGCGGACAATCGAGCGGTAGTCGTTTAAACCTACGTTCTGCCAGTACCGCATATATAGTGATCTAAAATTTCCTTCGAAATTTCTAAACTCTTACCTGTTACAAAACTGGACTAATTCCTTGAAAAGGATCCATGAACAACCTTTTCAGCTTGCGAACATTGTGCTGTGAGTGATAGAGTAGGAGACAAGTGTTGAGAGTCGGTGTCGGTCAAATGATAATAATACTAACCAGTAACGAATCGTAAACTACAGTCAACAGTACATTTGAAATTGGAATAAGACCTTTTGATTATTTTTGGTACGGGCTAGACGCCCGAAAAACCTGGCAAGATGTATAATCAGAATCAGTTTTCAAATTACGGGATGTATTGCGACCCCAGTCGGATGCAGTCCCTTCAGTCCATGATGTACGCTCCGATTTCTGCTCCAGGAACACAGGAGGATGAAAATACACTGTCCGAAGAGCAAAAACAAGAAAAGGGTGATTAAAAATATAATATCTTGGTCATTATACATCATATGTTGTTAAGTGACTTGAATAGTAACGTGGAAATATTGTATTGCAAGCTCATGTATTCATAATTATTTAACGATTGACGATTGGTTTTAATTCATCGTGAAATTTACTTTCAGCTCTTAAATGGCAACAACTGCAGTCGAAAAGATATGCAGAGAAACGGAAATTTGGTTTCGTCGACCCACAGAAGGAAGACATGCCACCCGAGCATGTACGAAAAATTATTCGCGATCACGGAGACATGAGCTCGAGAAAGTATCGGCATGACAAAAGAGTTTACCTTGGTGCTTTGAAGTATATGCCACATGCTGTGCTGAAACTCTTGGAAAATATGCCCATGCCATGGGAACAAATTAGAGATGTCAAAGTTTTGTATCACATCACTGGAGCTATTACATTTGTCAATGAAATCCCTTGGGTCATCGAACCTGTCTACGTCGCACAGTGGGGGTGAGTTAAAAATTTTACAATGGTTAACATTTTTAAGGGGTCAGTAGTATTCGTCGTCTTCCTTTCGGAGTTGGTTACTTTGAAACTGACGATGAGGTAATGTGATGAGTGGCGCAGGGGTCCTGAAATCAGCTTTACTGTGGGCTGAGGACCTTGATTACATAGGTTGTAAATTAGGGTTCGACACTATGCCGTAACTGATTACCATGAAGTCATTTACTTATGTATTACATTTTTCTGATCCGGATAAGATAATGTAAAAGATTGTATTTTCTATGTAATTAGAACGATGTGGATTATGATGCGTCGTGAGAAGCGAGATCGGCGTCATTTCAAGAGAATGCGTTTCCCCCCATTCGATGATGAAGAACCTCCTTTGGACTATGCTGATAACGTGCTAGATGTGGAGCCCCTTGAGGCCATTCAAATAGATTTAGACTCCGAAGAAGACAGAGCGGTTGGCAGCTGGTTTTATGATTACAAGCCATTGTCGGACTCCAAATTCGTAAATGGTCCTTCTTATAAAACGTGGCATTTGGAATTACCACAGATGGCTACGTTATATCGTTTAGCGAATCAGTTACTCACAGATCTTGTGGATGACAATTATTTCTACCTATTCGATTTAAAGTCATTCTTCACAGCCAAAGCTTTAAATATGGCTATCCCTGGTGGTCCGAAATTTGAACCTCTTGTTAAAGATTCCAGTCAATTGTAAGAACCTCTATTTTGCTATCTTTTGGGCATTGTATTTTTATGACACATCGATTATAAAAATTAAGTTTCTCGATATTTGTATTTGAAGGGATGAAGACTGGAACGAATTTAATGACATCAACAAAATCATCATCCGGCAACCCATTAGAACGGAATACAGGATTGCATTTCCATTTTTGTACAACAATATGCCCAATTTCGTCCACTTGTCTTGGTAAGTTCTTTTCAGTTTTTAGATACTTATTTGCACTAAGCATAAGTTTGTGTCGAAACTACTGAACTATTATTTCTATCGTGTTAAGTTTTGGACGCTAACGCTTAGTAATCGTTGTGTCTACTAAAAACACGTAAATCAATTTGAGTTAAGAAAAGTTTATTACTTAATGCGATTACAATTCACTCGGGCATTCATATTGTTTCTGTTCATAAGAGGTCTACAGAAATGCTACAGTTGCCTACAGCAAACACCATCTTTTATTATAGTAGTTTATGTTTTTATTTGATTATTATTGGAACATGTATGTAGAATAGATCATGTAAGTAACGTGCAGGTCTGCAACAATCTTTAGTTGTACTTAATTACAAAGGAAGTACCGTTGAGTGTAAAGTGTGAATTTTCCGTAGGTATCACACTCCGAACGTCGTGTTTATTAAAACTGAAGATCCTGACTTGCCAGCTTTCTACTTCGATCCGTTGATCAATTCCATCTCTCATCGTCATTCCATCAAGGTACCACAGTTAATTATCTGCATTTCGTTAAAAGCCAATAACTTTGCTCACTTTCACTTTCTTTAATAGCTTATTCTTATTCTCAAAAATGAAGTCTTTCTCTTACCTTTTTGTCTTAAGATTCCTTCGGTTGAACCGACATTTGATGAAGACGATGCGTTTGAGTTGGATGAAGCTGTGGAACCATTATTATCATCTATACCTCTGTACACAGACAACACGGCAAATGGTATTGCTCTTTTATGGGCTCCTCGTCCTTATAACAGACGTTCTGGGCGTACAAGAAGAGCTCTGGATGTTCCTCTTGTGAAAACATGGTACAAGGTGAGCCTTATAAATAGTTGCAAAAATATGTTGAAGTGGATTTTTTAAAGTCCCTTCCTTTTGTCGGGTTAATCGTTTATGCCAAGTTGACATAATTGTTGATTTTTGCAGGAACATTGTCCACCTGGTCAACCCGTTAAAGTTAGAGTGTCGTACCAAAAACTCCTGAAATATTACGTACTGAATGCACTTAAGCATAAGCCTCCAAAACCACAGAAGAAGAGATACTTGTTTAGATCATTTAAAGCCACAAAGTTCTTTCAGTGTACTACATTGGATTGGGTTGAAGCAGGATTGCAGGTAGGAAATTTGTTGCACTTTATGTGAATTAAATTGTCTTTATTAATTTGTTGATAGTTGTATTTGTATCGTAATGAACGAACATTCTTCTCTTCTTTTCAGGTCTGTAGGCAAGGCTACAATATGCTGAATCTGTTGATTCACCGAAAGAACTTGAATTATCTTCATTTGGATTATAACTTCAACTTGAAACCAGTCAAAACACTCACAACCAAGGAAAGAAAGAAATCTCGTTTCGGAAACGCTTTCCATCTGTGTCGTGAAATTCTTCGTTTGACTAAATTGATTGTGGATTCTCACGTTCAGTATCGGTTGAACAATGTGGATGCTTTCCAGCTTGCAGATGGGATGCAGTACATTTTCGCTCACGTAGGCCAACTTACTGGGATGTACCGGTACAAGTACAAACTCATGAGACAGATCCGAATGTGCAAGGATTTGAAGCACATTATTTACTATCGATTTAATACTGTGAGTTAACAATTTACTGCGTATTTGTAACAGTTTTGCTTACTCTAAAATTACTTTGTTTTTAGAATTGTTAGTAGAACGTAAAACATTGCTCGTATTACATTTAAAATTTAAAATGATGAATGGCGCAGGGGTCCTGAAATCAGCTTTACTGTGGGCTGAGGGTCGTAATTACATAGGTTGTAAATTAGGATTCGACATTATGCCCTAACTGATTAAATTAAGAGCTCGTTAAATAGTTTGTACAGTCGTCTAAATGTATTTTTGTCTGAGATCAGCTTTTTATTTGGTCAATTCTAGGGTCCGGTTGGAAAGGGTCCTGGTTGTGGATTCTGGGCTCCGGGTTGGAGAGTATGGTTGTTTTTCATGCGTGGAATTACACCGCTTTTGGAGCGATGGCTAGGAAATCTACTTTCTCGACAATTCGAAGGTCGACATTCTAAAGGAGTTGCGAAGACAGTTACTAAGCAGAGAGTTGAAAGCCATTTTGATTTGGAGCTACGAGCTTCTGTCATGCACGATATTGTGGACATGATGCCTGAAGGAATCAAGGCTAACAAAGCAAAAACCATTTTGCAGGTAAATGATACCGTTTTTAAATTTCGGTCGATTAATATTCTGTGTTTGCAATTTCTTATTATAGTGTGTGTTTCTATTTCTAGCACTTATCCGAAGCATGGCGTTGTTGGAAGGCTAACATTCCATGGAAGGTGCCCGGACTTCCAACTCCTGTTGAAAATATGATCCTTCGTTTTGTTAAGATGAAGTCTGATTGGTGGACAAATACTGCTCATTATAATCGTGAAAGAATACGAAGAGGTGCTACTGTTGATAAAACTGTTTGTAAAAAGAACCTCGGACGTCTTACACGTCTTTATTTGAAGGTAAGTTTTCTCCGAATTCTCTCTGCCTGGTGTTTCCGTTATTTCAATTTTCGTCGTTTTTGGTTCCTCTATAGGCGGAACAAGAGCGGCAACATAATTATTTGAAAGATGGGCCATACATTTCTCCAGAAGAAGCTATTGCAATTTACACTACTACGGTGCATTGGCTCGAGTCTCGTCGTTTCTCTCCTATCCCTTTTCCACCGTTATCCTACAAGCATGATACAAAGCTTCTAATCCTGGCCTTAGAAAGACTGAAGGAAGCATACAGGTGAGTAAATCATTTTTTTGTTGACATATGTAAGTACCATTCGACACCAAAGAAGTTGTGTATTTAATGACATGTTTGACTACTTATTTCTATATTACAGTGTAAAATCAAGGCTGAATCAAAGCCAACGGGAGGAATTGGGTTTGATAGAGCAGGCTTATGATAATCCTCACGAAGCCTTGTCACGTATCAAACGTCATTTATTAACTCAGAGAGCATTCAAGGAAGTTGGGATAGAGTTCATGGATTTATATTCCCATTTAATACCCGTGTATGACGTGGAGCCTTTGGAGAAGATAACGGATGCCTATTTGGATCAGTACCTTTGGTATGAAGCTGATAAACGACGATTGTTCCCTCCATGGGTTAAACCAGCAGACTCCGAACCCCCTCCACTTTTACTCTACAAATTTTGTCAGGGAATAAACAATTTGCAGGACATATGGGAAACAGGAGAGGGTGAATGCAACGTATTACTGGAATCACAATATGAAAAAATCTATGAGAAGATGGATTTAACTTTACTGAATCGACTGTTGCGGTTAATCGTCGATCATAATATTGCCGATTACATGACTGCCAAGAATAACGTTGTCATCAATTACAAGGATATGAATCACACGAACAGTTATGGTATTATCCGAGGATTACAGTTTGCTTCCTTCATTGTGCAGGTAACACTATATTTAACTGTATATTTATTTGGGTAACTGTATTTGGTATGTTGGTATATAAATTATTACTCGTGGATTCCTTTTGGAATTTTAGTGAGCATGGTTATTTGTTTAATAGTACTATGGACTTGTCCTGGATTTACTTGTATTGGGTCTACAACGATCTGCTGAAATGGCTGGTCCTCCCCAAATGCCCAATGACTTTGCTACGTTTCAAGATGTGGTGACAGAGGCTGCCCATCCCATCCGATTGTACACTCGTTACATCGACCGAGTTCATTTACTTCTCCGATTTTCTGCGGATGAAGCTCGAGATTTAATTCAGCGCTATTTGACAGAACATCCTGATCCTAACAATGAAAATATTGTTGGATATAATAACAAAAAGTGTTGGCCTAGGGATGCGCGGATGAGATTAATGAAGCACGACGTGAATTTAGGAAGAGCTGTCTTCTGGGACATGAAAAATCGGCTGCCTCGTTCGGTTACCACCATCGAATGGGAAAACAGTTTCGTGAGCGTGTACTCCAAGGTAAAATCTTTTTTTTGAGGACGTGTCGCGAATGCAGAGACTTTATTGTCGTCAGCATAAGCTTTGATTAATGGTAGCTTTTTCTTTCTTTCGTTGTAGGACAATCCAAATCTGTTGTTCAATATGTGTGGATTTGAGTGCCGAATCCTTCCCAAAATCCGAACCACTCATGAAGAGTTTACAAATAGGGATGGAGTTTGGAATTTGCAGAATGAAATCACGAAGGAAAGAACAGCTCAATGTTTCCTTCGTGTGGATGATGAATCAATGAGTCGTTTCCACAATCGCGTGCGACAAATTCTGATGGCTTCAGGATCTACCACTTTCACCAAAATCGTAAATAAATGGAATACTGCTCTCATAGGCTTAATGACATACTTCCGAGAAGCTGTTGTCAACACTCAAGAATTATTGGACTTACTGGTGAAATGTGAAAATAAGATTCAAACTCGAATTAAAATTGGTCTCAACTCTAAAATGCCTTCGAGGTTTCCTCCGGTCGTTTTCTACACTCCAAAAGAATTGGGTGGGCTGGGCATGTTATCTATGGGGCACGTTCTTATTCCTCAATCAGATTTGAGATGGAGCAAGCAAACTGATGTGGGAATCACTCATTTCCGATCCGGTATGAGTCACGATGAGGATCAACTTATTCCCAATTTGTACAGGTAAGAAATAAAACAATTACTTTTATCAACTATAGGTGCTTTTGCAAATAAAATTGTAAATAATGAAATCCTTGAATTCTTTTGAATTTGAACTCTTGAATTCTAGGTATATTCAACCCTGGGAAGCTGAATTTATTGATTCACAGCGAGTGTGGGCAGAATACGCTCTGAAACGACAGGAAGCTAATGCCCAAAATCGTCGCTTAACACTAGAAGATTTGGAAGACAGCTGGGATCGGGGAATACCTCGAATTAACACTTTGTTCCAGAAGGATCGTCATACGCTGGCTTATGACAAAGGTTGGCGAGTTCGTACCGAATTCAAGCAATACCAGGTGCTGAAGCAAAATCCATTCTGGTGGACACATCAGAGACACGACGGGAAGTTATGGAATTTGAATAATTACCGAACAGACATGATCCAAGCTTTGGGTGGTGTTGAAGGTATTTTGGAGCATACGCTGTTCAAAGGAACCTATTTCCCTACATGGGAAGGTCTTTTCTGGGAGAAGGCATCCGGATTTGAAGAATCCATGAAATACAAGAAGTTGACCAACGCCCAGAGATCTGGTTTGAATCAGATTCCCAATCGTCGATTTACATTATGGTGGTCACCCACAATCAATCGTGCAAATGTGTACGTAGGTTTCCAAGTACAGTTGGACTTAACGGGAATATTTATGCACGGCAAAATCCCAACGCTTAAAATTTCTCTTATTCAAATTTTCCGTGCTCACTTGTGGCAAAAGATTCACGAGTCTGTGATCATGGACTTGTGTCAAGTGTTTGATCAAGAATTAGATGCGTTAGAAATTGAGACTGTTCAGAAAGAAACTATTCATCCCAGGAAATCGTATAAAATGAATTCATCTTGTGCTGATATTCTCCTGTTTGCTGCATACAAATGGAATGTTTCTCGACCTTCCCTCCTTGCGGACTCCAAGGACACGATGGATAGTACAACAACCCAGAAATATTGGCTGGATGTGCAGCTTCGTTGGGGTGACTACGATTCTCACGATATTGAAAGATACGCAAGAGCTAAATTCTTAGACTATACAACGGACAACATGTCCATTTATCCTAGTCCCACCGGAGTACTGATTGCAGTGGACTTGGCCTATAATCTTCACAGTGCTTATGGGAATTGGTTCCCTGGTTGTAAACCCCTGATTCAGCAAGCCATGGCAAAGATCATGAAAGCCAATCCAGCTTTATATGTACTTCGAGAACGTATTCGCAAAGCATTGCAACTCTACTCATCCGAGCCCACTGAACCCTACTTGTCTTCTCAAAATTACGGTGAATTATTTTCAAACCAAATCATTTGGTTTGTGGATGATACCAATGTGTATCGAGTCACCATTCATAAGACCTTTGAGGGAAATCTGACAACTAAGCCTATCAATGGAGCCATCTTTATTTTCAATCCCCGGACTGGGCAGTTGTTCTTGAAAATTATTCACACTTCCGTATGGGCAGGACAGAAACGTCTTGGACAGCTTGCTAAGTGGAAAACGGCTGAAGAAGTTGCTGCACTTATTCGTTCCCTCCCTGTTGAAGAGCAGCCTAAACAAATTATCGTAACACGTAAAGGAATGTTGGATCCATTGGAAGTTCACTTGTTGGATTTCCCAAATATTGTTATCAAAGGATCCGAACTTCAGTTGCCATTCCAAGCCTGTCTTAAAGTAGAAAAATTCGGTGACTTAATTTTGAAAGCCACAGAGCCTCAGATGGTCCTCTTCAATTTGTATGATGACTGGCTTAAGACCATCTCATCCTACACAGCTTTCTCCAGATTGATTCTTATTCTGCGAGCTCTTCATGTGAATAACGAAAGGACCAAAGTGATACTCAAACCTGACAAGACTACTATCACCGAGTCACATCACATTTGGCCCAGCTTAACGGATGATGAATGGATTCGGGTTGAAGTTCAGTTGAAGGATTTGATCCTGGCGGATTACGGTAAAAAGAACAACGTGAACGTAGCAAGTTTGACACAGTCTGAAATTCGGGACATTCTGTTGGGCATGGAAATCTCCGCACCATCACAACAGCGACAGCAAATCGCCGAGATTGAGAAACAGAGTAAGGAACAATCCCAACTCACAGCCACCACCACCAGAACTGTGAATAAGCACGGGGATGAAATCATTACCTCCACCACTTCTAACTATGAGACTCAGACATTCTCAAGTAAGACTGAGTGGCGAGTTCGGGCGATTTCGGCAACCAATTTACATTTGAGGACCAATCATATTTATGTGTCTTCGGATGACATTAAGGAGACTGGCTTTACTTATATTTTGCCCAAAAATCTACTCAAAAAGTTTGTGACGATTTCTGATCTGAGGTAAGGAAAGATGGATATTTGATTTTTCGTAAATAATTGCCTTTAATTAGAAGGTGAGCATGAAACTACATATGACATGATTATTCATTGCAGAGCTCAAATTTCTGGTTACCTATACGGCATAAGTCCATCGGATAATCCCCAAGTGAAAGAAATAAGATGCATTGTGATGCCTCCGCAGTGGGGAACTCATCAGACGGTTCATATGCCTATTCTTCTTCCTCAACATGAGCTTCTTAAAGGTAAATCAAATGAGATATATCAATTTAAACCTTCGTTTTAGTTGTAGTTGCAAATTTTTTGGCTGGGATTGGCAGTTATATGATTTCTGTTTCAGAAATGGAGCCTCTTGGTTGGATCCATACGCAGCCAAATGAGTTGCCGCAGCTGTCTCCGCAAGACATCAGTTCTCATGCACGAATCATGGCCGAGAACCCCGAGTGGGATGGAGAGAAGACAGTTATTATAACTTGCAGTTTTACACCTGGTTCTTGTTCCCTTACAGCTTACAAGTTGACTCCAAGGTATTTACAGTTTATTATTGCGTACTTCAATCGTATGTAACTAAATTACTACTTGTATCATCTACAATGACATGGTTTTATTGTATAATTGCAGTGGTTACGAGTGGGGCCGACAAAATACGGACCGTGGAAATAATCCCAAAGGCTACTTGCCCTCTCATTATGAAAAAGTGCAGATGTTACTTAGTGATAGATTCTTAGGTTATTTTATGGTACCTTCCTGTGGATCCTGGAATTACAATTTCATGGGAGTGAGGCATGACCCTAATATGAAGTATGATGTCGTTCTATCAAATCCCAAGGAATTCTATCATGAAGTTCATCGTGCAGCACATTTCCTCAATTTTTCAAGTATTGAGAATGCGGAACATTACATTGCCGACAGGGAGGATGTTCTCGCCTAACGGATAGTTGTATTATTTGATAAACAAAATTTCCTATTTACAATTATATTGCCGAATGATTTCCTTTGTATGTTGAAATTCTTTTTTTTCTTATTTCAAACTCGTTTTTATTAATCTATGGACTATGGACTTGTCACGTTTTGCATTCAGTTATTAAGTTAATAGGTAAATATAGGAGCGATGTTGCTGAATGTTATAGTTACATAGATACGACGTATTCACAATAATCACATGATAATATTGTATGTAATTTTATTTATTGTAAAGCTCTAGTAATAAAATTTGGTAAGTCCCATAATTTTAACTTGTATTGAATTTTGAGTAACTATTTTGTTGGCATGTGCTGACTTTTCGTTGTCATGTGGTTGAGTTGAGAGTTAAGGATCCTATAAAGGAGATTAGTGCTCATCATAGCTCATATTTGCGAACGTATACCTAGGGAGATTTACCCTTCTTTTGTGGCTTGGCAGTTTTGCTAGTTGCTTTGGAGGTTGCTTTGCTAGTTGTTTTAGTACTGTGGTGACATAGTTCTGGATCCTCGTCGCTGTGATCGATGCAATTGTATTGATTGTCGCACACCTATGAACCGGGACACATGATCCAAAATCATGGTGTGATTAGAATTGATCGGCTAATTATTCAAATGTTATGAAATGGAAACGTGGTGCATACCTTGTCTTTGGAGATACATGCTCCATAGTTGCATTTGTAATGTTGTTCAGGAGTACATACTTTACTGTAACAGAATTCCCGTGTTTCATCCGATCCGTCTAAGCAATCTCTCCGTCCATTGCATGCCACTTTATTCCTCACACAAGCGCCGTAGTCGCATCTAAACTGTTTCGGAGAACATCTATAGAAAGCGAGGGGAAGGGGAAAGGATGGAATACATACCATAATTATATGATCAATATAGTGGTTTTAGTTTTAGTGTTACATCTTAGATCAAAATCCATGATTTGACTTTCACTTCCTCTTCCAATGTGCCAATCTAAGATAAGATACCTATTTTTTCCGCACAAGTCCTTAGTTTCATCAGACGAGTCGAAGCAGTCAGGATGACCATCACAAATGACAGTTGCATTGACACATCCTCCGAACCTGCATCGGTACATACCCGGTTTGCATTCGTTCACAACGGCCTTGGTTAATCCAGTAAAATTGCCGGTGCAAAATCCCCGATTCTCTTCCATCGAGTCTTTGCAATGGTTTATTCCGTCGCAAACATTAAGTGCTACAAAAGAAATTGAGATATCGATTATGTGGACATACATGGAAACCTACATCGATATAGGTATAGACTCAAATACCAACGTCCTTGGCCTCTATAAGCCAAGCCAAGCCAAGCCAAACCAAAGCCAAGTATAAGTGACAGGTGACAGCGACGAAATAATTCAATTTATATCACAATTTTAGGTTTGTTACCTGAGACACATCGCCTCCCGTGTTTACACCTGAATTGATTTGGTCCACAGATTTTCTTTGTTTCGCTTCCAATGATGAGAAATACCAGGATCGACGCGAGTGTTAGCAGGACGAAATTTGCTGCAGGATTCATTTCCTCGTGAAAGTTCGAGTTGATTTTGCTCGCGTCGGAGAAAATGAGGTGAATGTGAAGACGACGAATAATAATAATAATTAGGAAGCGATAAGAAGATTGAGGAAATGTCACCTATAGATGGTAATTAGAATTATATACGGGAACGGTAGCCAACGGTGGAAACGATAGAGTGAGAGGGAAGACTGATGATGTGATCACATTACCTAGATTTAGTGGTGGAGTGGAAGTGGAAGTAGTGGAATAATGTTCTGCTGCGAAGCCCAAGCCATGGAGGTGGATGTGGATGAGAGGATGACATGTGAAGAGGATGAAGAGGATGATATGGGACGGTATTCATTGATTTTACGATTAGAGATGCTAGGGTGGCGCAAATGCAAATAAGTAAGTAAACGGATAGCTGGGAAATTACAGCAGCATCTTCACAGATGAGCAGTCAGCAGAATAAATGCAAGTATCTATCTACCTGTTCACATAACAGACATGACAAGAGACAAGAATTGCTACTCCCAAAGTCCCATCTTTTATCTTCTCAACTTCTATAGTCTTTCACTTGACAATGCATAATGCATCTCGACACCAACTACCTAAGCCCAGCTAAACTCCAACACCCGGCAACCCATCATGTCCAACTTTTATTGCTTTCTCTACCTCTTCCATCCACCAATGCCAAAAGGCAAGCCGTTGTCGTATATGTGCCTAGCTACCAAGTACCCAGATCTCTACAGTAACTCCAATAAATTTTTAATTCTTCCATCAATCTCAAGTCCTAGCTCGGTCAATCACTGACATTTAAACCCATTTTTTCAACCAATGTAGGTACGTAAGTTTGTGTATCCTTACATTTACGAAATAGATGAACCGGTTCTGGGTTGATGTATTTTATTGTTTTCTCTTCTAGCTGTGGTGTAGACAGTAATTATTCTATAAAGTAAAGATACCTACCTTAGTCAAATACGACAGAGGAGGACAACTTTGGCAATCACTGTCATTAAACTTGTCATTAAACATGTCATTAAACTCTTCAATTTATACATACAATTTTATACAGATTACCAATATGCTAGATTACAAATATTATACTAATGTGTAGTACAACATACTATTGGGAATCGACAGGTAAAAAATTTAATGGACGCTCATTAATTATCTTCAAAGTTTCAAAGTGATTCGAATGTTCGTCACATCACACTCTGACCTGATATCGTCGTTTAGAGGGCAAAGGTGGGGTTTGTATTTTCATTTCTAACTACACGAAAAGTTAGATATATTCACAAAAGCTTAAAAACAAAGCGGAATATGTTCCAGTATTTTGCAATGGATATGTCCCTTTTTGCACTTAAGACCTAATAGATTTGTCTCGCTTTGCATTAAGTCCGAATTGGATAAGCCCCACTTTGTCTCTTAAACGACGAAATGGTACTTTTTGTTACTCATTTATTACTGAATGGAGCAATCTTGTGTCTCAATATACAGATATTCAAAATTTTATAATGATCATAAACTATTTGTAATAAAAGCTGATACTTTCCTCCTAGGAGGGCAACGCAAACTGAGTTTATAACCCTTTTATTTCTCCTTGTCCCGTTGAAAGGGCAAAGTGAGACACCAACACATGTAGGTATGTAATGAATATGTAGCATGTAGTAATTACATAATATGTATTGTGGAAACTATTAGTTAATTGCAACTAATTGCATACTAGTTCATATTGCATTTTACTTCGGACTGAAAATTTGGCTCTTCTGCGGGAACCTTTGTAACTCTCAGGTGGTCAATGTACACGTTCAAAAGGAAGCTAATAACATCTCTACACTGTGTAATTAATTACAAGGACATCAAAATTACCACTGGTAGGGTAATAACCTTTGGTAACAGCTTAATAATAGGATTAATTCCATATGTCTGGAAGTAACATTATTTTCACTTGACTCACCGGATATCGACGCAACTGCTACCGACAAATCTGTTGTAAAGCGCATATGGCTTATGTCAATTTCAAAGAGTGTCTTTGTAAGAAGCAATTATGTAATTAGTTTTACATGAAAGTTTTATTATTTGCTGGCGATAATTACAGGGTGTTATATACACGAGTCTGATGAATGACGACAGTAGGAAACGCAAAGTAAATCGGAAGCGAATTCAAGTGAGACTGAAGTTTCATCCGAATCCGAAGTATGAATTAGCGTGTCATTCTAAACTCTTGCTTCCGGATCGGTGTAGAAAACTGACATACCTATTCATTTAAGCAGATTAATTCAGTTATGCAAAGCATGATAGGTTTGAGGTACTTTCTGGTCGTTTTAGTTTTACCGTTATTGCTAATTCTTGTACTTAAATAAATACAGTGCAAATCTGCAAACGCGAAAGTCAGTTCCGAATTGGAAACTGAAATAGCTTTAAAAAACAAACAACAAGTAATTAATTCTTTTGGATATCATAAAAGCGGTTTGTTTAAAGCAAGCCTAGTGAGAATAAAATTATTTTGAATACATTAAGAGGATTACAGACCGCAAGCAATTAATATAGATGATGAACGTTTTTTGCAAACTTTGCTGCCTTCTGTTAACAGTTTCCGTTGTGGTAAGATTGTTTATAATTCTTTAATTGAAGCGTCGTATGAGTTCTTAATATTATTTCTGAATTCTGTACAACCAAATGGGTCGTACCTAAGCTTTTGATCCTATCATTTCCATGATTTATAATAATAATAAATTCTTTAATTGTGTATTTATCTAGGTAATACAGGGGAGACATGTGAGATCTTTTGATCCGTCTAGCAGGTCTGTACCAACCATACCGTTAGAGAGTTTATTAAATTCTGATTTGGTTACTTTCAAGGTGAGATATTAATATTATTAATTACAGACATCATTACTTATCATATTTAAAATAATAAACGAAATGAAGTAAAGCGCAAAGAAGTACAAATAAACTTACAGAGATGCACGAAAATGTTTTTAAAATCAATTTAGAGCAAGTTAAAATTAATTAAACGGAGTAATAAGCTTTAAACTTTAAAGGAATTTTCTTAATTCTGCTTTACTCCAAATATTTAAAAGAATATGCGGTACTAGTTAATTACTTTTTTCCAACAATTCCATTCAGAACTGTAAATTGTGAAACCCGAAAGTCAAAGGTCTGTAGTTTAATTTAGTGTAAAAAAGTTACATGTTTCATAATATGTATGTACATGACAAAGAAAAGGTTGGAGCATTTACTTTCTCCATTGGTTTCTATCATTGGAAATGTTTTTACGAAGGTTTACCCTTTGATCAAAATGAACAAGAAATGTACCATCCTATTCACAACAGTGTTGTTGTTAATGAGCTTCAGATGTGATCAATAGGCCATCATTTTTTCTTTATCTCATCATCTGCACGTTAAATAATGACTAACACTTTTTCCTTGAGGCTAGATGTATACTTTATCCACGCGCAGTTGGAATTTGGAATTGCTTGATTGGAGTTTTGTCATTTGTAAATGAAAGATTCATTTAGTTAATCTTGAAAGAGCAAAGGATGTTTGAGAGATTTTGGAAAATTAACTTGTTACTTGGCCTTCGAATAAAAATGACTTTCTTGACTTCCGGCTTGTTTTTTTAGAAATTATTGTTACGTACTTTAAAACTAGTTAATAATTATGAGCTCTTACAATTAGTTATCTGATGACCCGATAATTCATTACCATTTGTATTTCCAGAAAAAACCAAAGCCTACACCAGGTACTGCGCCGTTAGACCTTAACGAATTAATTAATGGTGAGTTGAATACGGTGACACAGATTTTAGGTGTTGTGACAGGTGGACTCTCTGGTTTGGTTGGCGGTAAAGTGATTTCCTTTTTACTTTTTTAATAAAATATAGACCATCGTCTATTATTATTATTATAGTAGATTTATCGATAAATCTACTAATAATACTTCATAATAAGAATGATACCCCAATCGTAACTATTTGCTTCAAGTACTAAATGTTTTTATCTATATGCTATATAATAATGTGTTTTATAAAATTATTGCTGCGTGTAAATTGTAGGTCTAACAGGAATTTCAATCACAGACTGCGCGACGCAAATAAAGGTACCTAAACAATTTTACCCAAATCAATATTAATTTTCGTACAATGTCAAACGAGTAGAGATTTTATTGGGCCTAACTTAAGTCAAGGAGTCGACCTTATAGTATGTAATATGTATTACATTTGTGTGTGATATTTAACATGGCCAAAATTGTATAATTATTCTTTGTATAACTCCT
>JAAXYX010001127.1:0-26156 GCA_036851915.1 Ptenothrix huangshanensis
GATTGTACCCATCCAATAAAATGATTGTTGAAAATGAAGTTACTGTGGAACATAAAATGTGAGAGTAAAAATACAAACATAATTTACAATAAAGTAAAGTTAAAAATAATAATAACGTAACGTAGCATAAATTAACCGCTTGCTTCTGACTGTAAAATAACATCGGGCTTTAGATTCAAGTTCTTCTTGTTATAATCCCTGGACTTAACTCTTCTGTCACATTTGTTTAAAAAGTAGCAGTGGCCTTTGACCATATATATTTTGTATTATAAGCAACCTCTAGAGATTAAAAGACTCGATAATAAATAATCTCAATTGGCGTAAAGCTGAATTTAACCCTTTGTGCCAGCAAGCTCTTTAGCTGATGAATTAGTTTTTTCTAAGCATTATATGACAGGAAGTAGGAGACAGGAAATAGTGCCAAAGAACATTAGATGTTGTCAGAGTAAGATGACTGAAATTACCGATGATTACCATGATCACGGCATACACACATATTCTGCCAAATGAAATTATGATTCTGTAATAGCATAGAAAAAATACGTAGCAGGACAAAGAAAACGTGGCACCTACAGAATAGGAGGACAACAGAACAAGACAAGACAAGGCAAAATAGTAGGGGAAAGCAGTACAAACATTTACATTTTAGTTACTTGCCCGTTTGTTTAAATATGTACCTAGTACATACGCGAGTATAATATATTGCAAACTTATGGGCTGTAGTTTGAGTTTGGATGGACTTAGAGCTTCCCAACCTACGGGGTTGGCGGAATAATGGCTTCACTAGACGTTGTCGTTTAAGCACACACCGCAAAATGTTTCCCATTAGATTACCCATTCAAAAATATAAAATCATAAAAGAGAAAATAATCAATATTCATGAATTTTTTACCGCTTTTCTAGGTCTATAGATTTATTAATTATTTAGCAATAGTAATAGCAATAGCAATCGTGTTAGTCTTATCACACAACGGTGTGACAGAATGAATACATACACGTGAACCCACGTCCAGGGGTTTAATGTACATATATAAACAAGTAGATATACTAATATATACTCAACTAAATGCTCGATTTGATGGTTTCATGGTGCGGGGCGGACACCTTGGTAGAATCACAAGGTGGAAAATGTAAACGATTATTATTATATCAGAAATAACCGAATAGCCTAAATATAACAGAATCAAAGGTGGAACAAATACGAGTAGAATTGCAAGTGCGATTGCGATTGTGAATTAGGAAACCACGGGAAAGGAGTATGCAATGTCTTACTTGAATTGAATGCGAATTATTTCCTTCAGCTAGTCGAATATGGGACACACACTAAATCATCACAGTACAGTGGAGTCGAGTGGAGTCACATCAAGCCAAGGTAGATAATTTAATAATGAGTCTACCTGGGTCTGGGTAATTACATCCGATAGTGTAATATGACCACTGACTGACCAGCATTTGATGAAAGATAGAAATACCTGTCGGGCCTGCCATTTTCATGCAGAACTCCCAAACGTCTACTACCTCTATGACCTCGTATATTATTCAGCCAATGTCCGTTATTGCCTCCCATTATTTTGTATCAGATTAGCTGTCTCATTTTATCCTCTATATTCCATCAGGAACTCGGAGCTCGGGAAATCTCACATTCGGGGTCGTTTACGTGAACCTTACGAGTTTAAGAGTCCTTTTGGATTTAACCTCGAATATGGTAATGGTTATAATCAGACGAATGTATATATATACATATGATTGTGTATTTCGTTCTGGTTCTGACTGTTCAATTTGAGAATGAATACTACTGGAGGCATAACTTTCAAACATGATGCTCATTCCTCAGCTGTCATCCCAGTTATTGCTGTGCTATATACACTGTGCATTTAGATTAGATTTGAAATGTTAAGAGACTTATCACAGATCGCGTCAAGTGGCTTGGGTAAGCGTAAAACGAAATAATAATGTTTTGACTAAGAAAATTACAACTTTTATTTTTTGCCGTTTTTCAATTTGCGTGATTTGCACTCTTTTATTTGGAAATTCTGGATACACATTTCTTACATGTTGTTAAAGATAATAGCCTTATACATACACCAATGTTCTCACCTCACTACTCACTGCACTTCTTAAAATTAATTTAAATAAATTGAACTAAAATAAATATAAATTCTCTAATTTGTGGAAAAAGTGCAACGTGAAGTGAGATGAGTTGAGGTAAGTTTATTAGATTATGGTGCATTACTATTAATAATGCTGTTACACTGAAAATTCGGATTTGACTTTCCACTACAGAGCAACTACTAGAATGGTCCTGAAAATGCAATACAAGTCCGACAATAACTCCAATCGTCGTTGACGATGCTCCACCGCATCACACGACCATCCAATTAGGTACCTACTTAATTATAATTGTGGCATGAGTTATATACTACTAAATTTTCATCACTCGAGGCCTCATTTTACAGTAATGAAAATTACTAACTTTCGTCGTTGCTCGAATCCAATCACTATAATTAATTCTACTATCAATCATCCTCATCCACAATACGCGAGAATTAGACCAGTTTTTCTCTTGCCAGCGTGCCGCCAACCAAATCAAAGCACCATTGAACCAAATCAGTAAAATGGTATTTGAACCAAGCTATAAAGCATGTGTATAATTAAATGCAATTCAATGTATCCATTCTTATTCTTACTCTCACTTAATCATCTTCATACACACGTGTGACTTTCGATGCTAATTGAAAATGTTTCGACTGGCATTTATTTTGACTCCTTACTCAATGGGCATCCAAATTCTAACGCAAATAGTCTCAATCACATCACCAACGAAAGCTATAATCATCGTATCATCATCATCAAGATTAACATTATATCCCGAAGCTTTCGGCGAAATGTACCATCAACATTATTTTAGAATTACAACATAGTCCCATCTCAGGAACCCTGTACTGCTACCGTTTCGAAGCAGCAATTACTATGTTTACTTGTCTCCTCATCTTCATCAATTTTTCTATAGTTGTGTAATAAAATTACTAAAATAGCACACCTAAAAGCTACTTTTACACACTCTTATTGAATGATGCAGGTATGAATTGACACTAGTACTAGTGTACCAGTATTACTCTATATTTTGTCTTACATACAGTACCCACTTACCTACATGACAACGCAATATAGTTATTCATAGACTTAGTTTAAGAATAATTAACATGTATAAATTATAATACCGTAACATAAATGGCGACGCAAATCCCGAATTATGAGTATATTATGTCTCCATTTTTATTTAATTATTTTATAATAATCTTTTATAACTGAGCGATCATCAAACAAATGCCCTCAGCAACAGCATAGCAATGGCAAGCCAAGCCGCATACCTATCACATGAGACATGACTTCTATACCATAAAAACAACTCGAGTATAGCAGAATGAGGCAGAAGAGGAATACTTAATTATAATAATACTGGTAATTATTCAGCTTTTAGATTGTTAATGACGATTATACAGACGACAATGACAAAAGAAATAATGAAGGAAGTTTCCTCATCGAATCAACTACACATTATTAAACCTATAGCGTTAGCATATAGCCATAATAATTCAGTATTTACCATTTACTCAAATACTCCATTTAACTGATAATAATGATAATAATAGAGACAGAAACATACTGATACTTGATACCCATGTAATAAATGATAAATAACACACCACATCCCCAGGACAGCTATCACAAAACCAGAACCACATCCAAATCGTAATCCAATCCAATCCAATCCAATTCAACCCAATCCGATATCCCAAACCCAAACCCAAGCTAAAACAAAAATTCGGTGGAAAATCACACCTGTCTGTTATGCCATGCTTTAATTCCCATTCCACGATAGTGGATAACGAGGAGAGGACTTGAGGATAAAAAGATAATGACAGTAAGGGAGCATGAGGAACCTAGTCGTACCGACCATTAATGATGACATGACAATGACGATAGCGCCCCACCACCTCGTCCTGCTTACTACCAACTCGTGGACTCTACTACGTTCTTCCTCATCGTGGAGACTCATTAAATGAATGTCCTACAAGTCTCGATTGACTACGACTACAAGCACGGGTGCAGTGGCGTGCCACTTTTACCATAATATACAGAATCAACAGCAACAGCATTATTATTAACAACAGTAGGTAGGGGCCACTATCACGATACTGGTACATTACGTTGGCGGTGTCGACGGCGATGACGAGACGAAAACCAAAAGCTCTCCGTCCCTCTAACTCTAAATCCACATGAAAAGCATACACCAATCTTATGCTATGCTACGGAGCTTCACATAGTGAAGGAGAGGAGAGTTGAAAGGAAAAAGGAAACACTGCCGTATCTTGACCATAGCGTAGAGAGAGAGTATGTGAAAGGACTAGGTCGAAACTACGACTACAACTCACTCAGTGGAGTAATTACAGAGTACGAGTACGCTACTATTTTTAGGGGGTTAGGATTATGAGGACGTTTGGCTTTGGCGTTTACAGGTTGGGAGGATACGGGTGCCTTGATCGCATATATACTTTCCATACAGGCTGCGTATCGTGCCCTGAAGAATTCCGGAAAAAAGTGGCGTTGATGAGCGGCCAAGGATGAGGGAGGATGTGAAGAATGACTGACGAGGGAGGGGTCACAACAAATTGCGTCTGATTTTACTCTCGCATTTTTTTAAACAGAGCTTGTAGATTCACTTAAGAACATGGGAACATGGGCACTTTTTCTGGATGGCCTAATTTTTGAAACATCAATTATCATAATGTTAATCAAAATAGCAGACTGCCTAATTACCTCAAATAATACTAGGAGAACGGAGGTTCCAATCAGGTAACCTAGCAAAAGTTGGAATAATGTTCTTAAAAGTGAATGTACATTTGTTTCCACGGTCTTTTCGAAAAGGAATATTGTATTTCTATGATAAGGAATGGTGTGCGACGGTTCGCCGGTGAGGAGTAGAGGACGGGAGGCGGGAGAGGCTGAGGACGACGCAGCAAGGACGTGGAGGGAGGGCGTCGGGACGTCGTTGGGCGGTGGAGCTCGGAGTATTGAGCGGGTGGCGGCAGATGCGGCTGCAGTGGTGGGGCAGTGGTGAGGAAGTTGGTGGTTGGGTGGTTGTGGTGCGAGTGAGAGAGTGTTGTTGTTTGATCGCGAGCGAGTGTGAGGAGGAAAGTGGGGAGGTCGCATGCGCGTGCGGAATGGTCGGAGAGAGTAGGGTTTGCTGGGATTGTTGAAGGTACTTTGGCTGGTTGATGCGAGGTTAGCTTAGGTGGTTGGGCTGAAAATGGCTTCAGTCAAGTTTTTGGAAGAAGCTCTCAGTACAGATGTAGACGAATCGGCGATGAGTGCTATAGTGAGCTCCTTGGAGACTCAACTCACGACCCCTTCATCACTCCCTCACAGTGCCCTTTCAAGTAACCAAAATTGTGCAAGTCGACCCGATTCGGATCCAAATAGTAAAGCAGTGAATTTGAATCACATTCTGCCACATTCGCATCCTGGATCGGGAGGTCTAGGAGGACACGGAGTTGGTGTTGTAGGAGTTGGAACACCCAATGGCCTACAACAACAGCATCTTCAACATCAACATCAACAACAACAAAGTTTAAATATACATTTAATGAGTAATGGTGCTAGTAGTAACAGTAGTAATAATAATCATAATAGCAGTAATACAAGTAATCATAGTGTGAGTGGTGGTCTTGGGCAACAGCAGCAAGTGCTCCATCAACAACCTCAACAACAACAACAATTACATCATCCTCCGCTAGGTCAGTCCAGGCCAACAATGACAGTCAATGTGACAAGTGGCTCGACAGGAGTGACTCAGAATAAAACAGTTGTATTTACGAAAGCGCCTCAAGTAGGTCTCACCATGACGATGGCTCCAATATCCACCTCATTGGCAAGTATGAGTCCCGCTCCGGCGAGTACTGTTAGTAGTAGTGGTAATTCGATCGTGAATAATCTTGTCGATAGTCAGCTTTCAAGTTCTCATAATCTGGTTCCCGTGTCCAGTCTCAATCATTTGAGCAATCGTTCCAGCTCCGACTGTATTGATGGTGGTAGTGGTGGTGGTAGTAAAACAGCCGTCGTGTTGAACAATTTAATTTCGCATTCGACCACAACTCCTGGCGGGACACCCAACGGCTTACAGGGTTTGGGTATTCATAGCGCGGGATCTACGAGTATCAGTGGGGGTGTTCATAATAGTGGAAGTGTACTCACACCGCAGCAATTGGCCACGATGACCGTGAATGTGACGGCGGCCGGTTCCACTGGACAAGGTGGCACGCATCCAAATGTTCTTCTAAATAAACATCCCCAATCTGGACTCATTTCCTCACCCTCCAACTTAGCTAGTGTTAATCCATCGAATCTTCAAGGGTCTACACTCAACTCGCTCGGTCCCGGATCTATCAACACATCGCAACAGCAACAACAAACTCCAACAATTATCAATGCAGCTGGTGGTCTGCGTATTTTGAATATGAACATGAATGCTGTCAATGCTGTGCAAGCGGCAGCAGTTGGTGCGGCTAGTTCGGGAGCACTACCGGCCGGAGCTGTAGCGGGTAATCCCGGACAGAAGGCATTAGCTCCAAGAATGATTATAAGTCCTCAGATGATTGGTGCTAGACCTGGTCAACCGGGGGTGAGTACTATTTCATCCTCACCTTCTTCTCATTTTTTTCTGTCATATTTGTATTCTATATTTACCGGTCTCGGTGGTTACTTACTCTTCGTTGCAAGGTAGCTGGACTTACTCAGTTTATAAGGTAGGTCACCCCCGAAAATAAAAATCGAGCCACCAAAAAATTTCTCTGACTTTTGGGATCCATGGAAGATTTCAAGAAAAAATGATCAGCTGCGAATAGTCAAGTATAGCCATGTAAAGAAGGTTGAAGACAGTATAAATTAAATCCACGCGCAATCGAAACTTCTACATTTTACGAAGCAACATGCTGGATTTTCAACATTTTCGTTGAGTAATTAGCGCAACAACAACAAGCTAAGTACAATTGAAAATGCGGAGTAAGATCCCCAGCTAGGAGTTGACTTGAGACATCCATGTCTTCCTAGGGGTAGTACCATGATTTTTTGCAAACATTATACCATCAAGGTGATTCTTTCATTAAACATTTCCAAATACACTTTTATAATGACATTCAATTGTGGACCTGTCACTTGATTAAAGTTTTATCTGTAAAGCGTAACAGAATTAAAATTGTACTTTGTTTCAATTTTTTACGAGGATTTATCTTTGGAATCGCATCTCTCGTAAGCAGTACGCGTCCTTTTGGTTCAGTTAGGTAGTTACAGAATTGATGGGATCAACAAAATATTATTTTTTTTATCCACTGGCTGATTTCAAGGTAGATTTTTGATTTTTAGACAACGACGATGATTTGTTCATCTACCTTGGGCTGATTTTCTTTAATTTCACAGAACTGTTGCCATGCAATGAGCCTTTTGGAAATGAGAAAAAATGTACACTTGTATTGGTTTTGTCGATATTGTTGCGTCGTCTGGTAT
This sequence comes from Ptenothrix huangshanensis, assembly GCA_036851915.1. Taxonomy (NCBI): domain Eukaryota; kingdom Metazoa; phylum Arthropoda; class Collembola; order Symphypleona; family Dicyrtomidae; genus Ptenothrix; species Ptenothrix huangshanensis. The sequence continues at coordinate 7,564 of JAAXYX010001127.1, forward strand.
TCGGAGAGAACAGGGAAGTGAAGCGACAGTAGAGTGTGTAATTTCGTATTTGAAAATGAATAAAGATGAATAATTCGGTGTTTCAGTAAGTGCAGTAGGCTGAGGCTAGACTACTCCTCATTTAATAATTTTGTGATTTTGATTTTTCTGGTTGGTCATTGTTTGACCAAAGTGAGTTGTTTCGTGGTGTTTAAATTTCAGAAGCATTTATTGGCTCGATTTTTATTTTCTGGAGTGACTTACCATATCTAGTTACCTTGATTCATCGGTTGATTATGAAATCCCACTTTTTATACTTGTTCTCCATTGTTTTCTATCTTGAACCTTGTAAATATGGAACAACTTTAAATATGCCTTCTTTATTCTATTTTTCTTCACTATAACTCTTCTTTTGTGTTGTACTGGTGTATTGGTTCTCGTGACGTGGTTTGGTTGGTTGGGTGTATACCTGTAGATGTGGACGAAATAAAATAATTATTATTAAATTTAATTTGTATCTTAGTTTATCGTTGGTAGTAGTTGTTAAGATAGAGTCCTTCAAATTCCAACTTAATTTCCGATTTCCGGTCTCCTTTCCAGTAGCCCATTGGAAAAATCTGAGCAGCAAGAACAGTTCTAGTTTAATATTGCAGATTTACGTTTATATTGTGACCAATGTCAAATGCACTTAATTGTGTATAGCAATAATTTTAATGGCAATGTATTACTCAGATGTATAGGTATCTTTCCCGAGTAGTATTTACATATACCTATCCAAGTGGTTATGTATTGTAAATGTAATATTGTATTTCAGTTTTGTGAACAGTTATTTAGCACATGTGCATCAGATCCGTTGATTAACATTTAGAATTTGAATTGTGTTAATTTTGTGCTTCGGAGAGTCCTGAATGTTACCGGTTTTTAATATCGGATTTGAGATGGATAATGTTACTCTGTCAAGAAATATTTCGCATTCAAAAATTCTGTTTACCTCATTTATTATTAGTAGGCTTAGTGTTAGTACATAGTATTTGCCCATACATAAGCTTCAACTTTGTTCATTCCATCCTTTTATTTGTTTGAATATTTGCAGGTTTAGCATTATTAGTTAGAAAACATTTTGTTCTTTTCAGGATGCAGTATACAGTATTAATTCCCTACAGTTACATGTAAAGCATTACTGGTAGTGTACCAAGTAATCGTACTGGCGCGAACTGAATTGAGCATCATTGACGAATGTATTTATAAACAAGATTTATCTTGAAAGCGTGTTTCTAATGGAATTTTCGGTGCGATTAGACAGACAGACGAAGACAAGATATTAGATACCGCTGTCTGAGTCGTGGGCGCGGATTTGTTGATACATATAGGAAGTGGAAGAATAGCCAAGCTAGACATATCATTATTATTATTATTACTATTATTATTATTATTATTTTATTCAAGTAAAAGACACCAGGTCCACAGACGAAGATTATGTGTGTAAATGTTCACAATGATGAAGTGCCCAGTTGTGAACTTAAATGATCGGAACTTATAATATTGCTAGCAAGCATAATATTATTGTTGTTAATATCCTTTGTACTTGCAGTTGTAGAGGAGCACGCACAACACTTTCTTTCCATCTGATTTTATTTTTTTCTATTTGTTTTGTTGTCTCATGCTTTGCAATTCGCAATAATGTTACTATTACAGTTATTCTAGTTTTTGGTGCTGGAGTTCTATTTTGTACATAATTGTAATTTAATTAATTATATTTTTAACCACTGGAAATTTGTTGTTTATTTTACCATTCGCGTTTTTTGCATTTATTACACTTACCGTACTATGAATTGATTGTAATCAGGTTAAACTTATTAATTGGTGTGAGGTTGAGGTGGATAAGAAATGACTGAACTTAGTGTTTAGGAAGTACAGGAAATTGCAGGATAATCACTTGTCTGCATCAGGCAATTTTTGAAACTGTTAGTTCCCTGTTAAATGAATTCGTAGGTATGATTGGGAATTCCTATGAAACTCAGTGTGTGATATGTTTGATTTGATAATGTATGTTTTTATGTATTCCGAGAAATGTTATTTGTTGAATAAGTAATTATTCGATGCATTTGAAAAAAAAACTTTTCCACGGCGTCCTTTGGTTTTAAGTTCTGTTAATTCTCCAACGAGATCAGAGTACAGCTAACCCTTTTCGTTTGCTATTATGGGTTGTTTTACGGACAACCGCATCGATTGATTATAAGTGATTAGTGATTAAATCCTAATTTGTGGCTGTAGTGTCGCGACACGATAAAGTACCAGTAGGTTGATATAAGGTAGAAGATTTAATTGTTGTAGCTGTGAACGTGAACCCATAATTTTAGAACTAGTTGTAATGGTAAGATAAAAGCGTTTTCAACGAATGAACGAAGAAACAATTTGATATTTTACACTGGATTTTGCGCTATTGAAACAGGTTGAGGAATATCAGTCTGAATTCTCAGAGTTTCTAATGCTCAATTATAAACAGTCAAACGTAAATGAGGATTCTTGTGACAAGGCAAGTCGTCAGGACGACTACACGAATATGAGTTGTGATGATGATGACCAACTAAAGTTTCCTTCAAAGCACAAGGTTCAAAAAACGAGTGAGAATGAACCTGAAGATATTTTATTTGAAAAAGTCAAACGGAAAGACCAAGACTTATATGGAGACGAGAAAGAAACGGAAACGTGTGAAAGTGACAAGTCCAAAGTCCAACTATCTGCAAATGTCACACGTTCTGAGGATGCTCTTGAACTGGATTCTCCTCATAATAAGTCCCCTCCAGAACTAGAGCTACACGGTCATGATCATGACTCCAGTAAATTACCACAGTCTCCTTCGCCAGATCTCGATGATTCAGAGCTATTTGCTGATCAAGAAGGTTCCTCTAATTCCTTGCCATTAAACCTTCCTTTCGATCACATGACTAATGTTGTTGATGTTGAGAGTTGTGATGGCCCCAGTTTATCCCCGGATAAGTCTTCTGATTGTTCCGATATGAACTTTCTGCAAAGTTCGATATCTCCTCATCCCCAACCTCCTGGACAGCCTCCGCCGCCGCCTCCACTTCCTCCGCCTCCTCCTGACGCTACTCAGTATAATAATTGTGTTCAAAGTCAAATTCAGATTCAATCTGAGCAACAGTTGCAATTACCTGAGGATTCCGTTGTGTGCTGCAATATTGACGAAACCGTCAGTTCCGTTGTTGAAATTAATCCTGTTAGGGTTGGTAGTAATAGTGGTAGTAGTAGTATTGGTGGCAATGGGGAAACTCTTGGCGATAGTAAAAGTGGGGAACCTACCACCACGACATTCTATATTAGTTCACCACAGGAGGAACAGAGCTCTGATGTACTTTTTCATTATCAACAAGAAACAGAAAGGAAAAGGGTGGAGGAGCAACAGCAAAGAAAGTCTGCACTGGTCCTACCCGATCCTTCTGCTTCGTCTAAATTATCATTATCGTCTTGTCAATTATCAGTAACAAGTCAGGGTGAGAGTGAGACTTCTTCAGCAATTGAGCCACATGCCTTTCAAGTTTTTCCGTCTAGTGATAATCATCGTAGTGATATTAATAATAGGATGGGTGGTTGTAGTGTGGTTAGGACTGCAAATGATTTGGTCCTGTATGGTAGCAGTAGTGGCAGTGGCAATAGTAGTGGTGCTAATAGTTGCAATAATCGGCAGAGCAGTAGTAATACTGGTACTGGGTCCGCTGAGACGTCCATATCGTCTGAGCAGATTCACGGTCAGATCCAGTTCACCAAAGATTCCTATGATAGACAAACATTGATAACGTCAACATCACGGTTTCTTCCACAAAATACAATACAAATAGAAAATACAAAGAATACTTCGTTACCTTCTACTACGACGTGTGAATCCTCGTCACAGTTCCTATCTTCTCCCAACATCCGTCATACCTCGTCCACTGCCGCTTTCCCCGTCTCTTCGTGTATGTCAGACTTGACCGCAGTCGTCAGTGGTGCTAATAGTTCCAGTTCCCTGCCTCATAGTCATGGGGGACCCAATGCAATGGCCAAAGCACCAGGAGGGACTGTCCAATACACTTCGTCCATTCATATCCGTGTCCCTCCGTATCCCCAACAACACCATCCACAGCATCAGCTTCATCACAATTCTTCAAAGATTATGAGTCCTATCTCACCAGAGTACAAAACTACAAGCGTAAATGTCAATGTCAACCCCAGTCAAAAGTGTTTCACAACTGATGCTCAGCTCCAGTCACAATTTCTTCACTATAATCAACATCACCCCATAAATACCGCTGGAAATACCGGCAGTCATAGTGGGAAGGGTCAAGGGCTGTCAGCTCGACCTTCCCTGATCCAGAGTCATCAAAGTCATGCGGCCTACCCCCAACATCAGCAGCAGCAACAGCAGCAGCATTCACACCCACAACAGAGTCAGTACAATAACCGGGACTTGATTCATGGCCACAATCATACGAATCTTGTCCCAAATCCAAATTTCAACGGGGGTAACAACGGAGGCATAAGTGGTCAAGGGGGTGCACATCACTTAGGTGGTATGGTTGGGCGCCACAATAATATGGAGCTGATGGGTTCAAGTCGGATACAACAGCAGCCACCACCAGTGAACATAAATACAAATTTGCAACAGCAGCAGCCCCAGTCACATGGAATGCCTTCCGTTGTTTCTTATTCAAGGCAAGTCCAAGCAAGTTTACCCTCCTCGAATTTGGGTTGTGATTACTTTCCTGGATCATCTCCGAATGCATCTACTAATAGTTCCTCATCCTACCATCAACATTCCTTGCAGCAGCAAAACTCACTGCCTCATGAGTCCCATTCACAACACCATCATCCTCATCGTGGTGTTAGCAATCACATGACAGTTGTCCAGTCTCCAAATCGTACAATTCCACAACATCATTCCCCGAATATCCCAATTCTTTCACCCACCCGGCCGACAACAATACAAATGACCGCTTCCTCGAAGTTACCCTCGACCACTTCGTACGGATCCCCTAGATGGATGTCAATTTCGCCTAATAGTAACAGTGTTAGTAGTAGTGTGAATAGTAGTAGTAGTATCATTATGAACAAAGACCAAATATCGAGTGGAGTTCAAAGTTCGCATGTAATCAGGTACAATCAAAACCTAGTTATACGGGATAATTCACCGAGAAGAGTGAGTAGCGTAGTCAGTTCTCATATCAGGTATCATTCTCCTTCCATGGTAGGGTCTCAGTCAGTACCGCAACAGTCGTTGCAACAGCAACCACCGCAACATCCGGGGTCACCCACATCTGGTGGTTGCCAATACAGAGTTCCAGTGCCAGTATCGTTAGGTTACGAGAGTCATAGTGGTCCTCGGTTTCCTATTCCACGTCCAAGTCCACCAGGAGGATTATCGACAATTCCAGGTCAGGTAGCAAATGTGATTATGAATAGTAATAGTGTAGGTAATAGTCGAATTCAGAATTCAGGTACAAGTAGCAGTATACGTCCATTATATTCAGCATATCCTCAGGAGCATTTTAGAAATTCTACACAGGGACAGTACATGGACAATCAGTCGCAGTATTATCCACCACCGCAGTCACGACAGTCTGCGTTATCGATAAATGTCACTAATAGTAGTAGTAACCTGAGTAATTGTAGCTTAATGGGAGAGGGTGTTGGAACTGGCGGTCCGGGTACCGGTCCAACTCCTCCAGGTGCGTATCCTTTGGTTTGTCGAGTGAGTCCCATTCGGAATCGCTACGATGGCCCTACTAGTTTCCCTGGAAATTCGTATTCTCAGACGCAGTCACAACATCATCCGCATCCACCTCATGCATTAGCTCATGCTGGTCATCCTCCTCCAGTTCCTCCTGCCATGTCCATGTCCCACCATCCCGGTCCTCACAGTTCTCATGCACCACCTCATCTTACGGGTGCTACCTATTCTTCGTCTGTCTCGTCGACATCATCAGCTCAGGCTGGGAATTCAAATCGCGGTTGTGACTCATCATCACTAGGGACAGTGACAGGCACAGGGAGACCACAAGACTTAAATTACCCGTACGAGAGCCAGTACAATGATGCGAATGCAAGGAACTTAAGGACGGTACGTCTTTTCATTCTTTTGGATTACTAATGGATGTTTGCTTTGTATGTGTTGTGCAGCAAATCACTCTGCAAGCTTTGCCGGGGCTTCAGCCAGGGGCACAGGGTCATCATCTCCTCGTGAAGACGGAGACTGGACAGTACCAACTTCTGAGAGTTGGAATGTCCACACAACCACAGGCACCACCCACTGCCGCGCCTGGCACCAATAATCCCCCTCCTCCCCTTCCTCCATCTTCCACTAATCCAAATAATCATCTTCCTTCTAATGTGGTTCCAGCCACTTCAAATGCACAGTCATCCATATCCACATTATCATCCTCCATTATTCCATCATCAGCAATGCTGTCATCCTCCTCCTCCGCCTCCCCATCGGTCTCCTCCGCCGTCATGTCAGCCACGGCTGCTCTACACCAACAACAACAAGCGAGTCTGGCGATGGGCACAATGGGAATCCCTAATTCCTCAAATCTTAACACGATTGTGGTCACCACAAACTCTGGAGCTGTTCTCAATTCAATTATGGCAAATGCTGTGAACGTGAACAGTCCGAGACTACCGATGACGAGCAGCCCCGTTCATTCTAATACTATCTCTGCTGTTTCCTCTGTCTCGTCGACTTCTGCCATTAGCTCCACTACTATTCCCAGTCCAGTTCTACCCGCCAGTCCTCTCGCCACCGCCACATACCGACTTCAATCTGTTCCAACAGTCCCGCCCACTGCTGCCAGCAATTCCGTAAGTCTACCCATCTTGACTTATTTCAGTCGTACCGTACCTACATTCTCCGGCGTATATACTCACCGAAGATACAGCAATCAACAGTTTTTTTTATATATGCCTCTTCTCTTTTATTTTTTTTAATTTCTATTTTAACTTCAACTTTAATCGTATTATATAGATATAAGTTGCTAGTGATACTTTCGTTACTCTTTTTTCCATTTTTCATTTGGCTCTTGACCATTTTTTATTTGATGAAAATCATCATTTTTTGACTCTGTATTACCAAATACTTGACTTTTTTCTGTACTTTCAACTAGTATTCCTCTTAACTTCCATCGCCTTTCAGTCTTTTGACTACTCAATTGAATTTTAATTCCAAATTGATGATTGACCTTATGTAGTTTATGTAATAACTGGAAATTCGGAAATGCTCTGTTACTAACCATCCAGTTTAATTGAAACAATATTACCACACGATTTGACACGCGGTAACAACGTACATTTCTCTTTAATAAGCGTAAACAAAAACGTAAAGAATACGAAAAGATACTAATTTAAAAAAATAGCCAGCGGAGGAAATGTTCGGAAAGTGAAGATCAACACTTCTATTTTCCCCCCCGTCAACCAATTTGCTTCATCTTCCTGATTCTGTTGTTGCCTTGAGTGTTGCTTTCAGTGTTGCATTCATGCATTTGGGCCTTTTGTGAATGACATTGTTGTCTGTATTTTTATATTTTTAGGTTATTTATCTGTTTTGCTGTCACTGTGTTTTTTGTCTTATCAGATTATTTATATTGTAGTGTGTGTTTTGTGCCTGTTGTAAATATGATTAATTATATGATATGTGTAAATTGATGTTGCGTTCTTTAAGTGATGTGTTGTCCCTTTAAGTGTATTTTCGGATTCGTTTTTTAATTTTTACGATGTTATGATCATGAATGTTAATAATTAATTAGATCACAGAATTAGAATTAATTAGTTAGTTCTTTAAATGGAACTGATGTTTTATAGAAATCTTTTAGTTAAACATTTGAAAGGGTGCGGTTGAATTATTTTTGCGTTGAAGATAGTTGCTTTTATTCAGTTCAATTATCAACCCTTTTGCTCGTGTGTTCCATTTGAAAACACGACTAATTTCAGTCGAGCTCTACAAAGCTCGTCAGGGAAAAGTAAAATCGACTTAAATTTCAAAGATTGTTAGTGAAGGTTTGCAGAACGTATATGGGCTATCTATTTTATGAAAGAATTAAAACAGCTTTTTATAGATTAAATGCACATTTTTATGCTCGTGTATTAAGGTATGGAATATTAATGATTGAACACCGAACTGATTTGACAAAGACACAGTTGTAGTATTTTGTTTTTTAATTGAATTTGAGTGGAATGAGGATGAAGCTGTTTTGTATTATTCTGAAAAGTTTTTCTATAGTTTACAAGTGTTTGTATGCAAGTTATAGAGTGTTAAAATTGATTAGTTCAGTTTGCATGAGTTTTATTTTGATTATATGTAATAATTTTGCTGATTTATGATTTCTGACGGTGTATTACTTATGATTTTGAATGAAACCAGCAGAGTGGTATGGCGATGACTGCTTCAATGCCCATGCAGCAACCAGTGTACCCACAACAACTGAATCAGACTCTCCAAGGCTCTCCCTCGATGTCTACCAATGCCTCCGCCACTGCCAATTCTGTTAGCCAGGTTGGTAGATTACTAATCACACACACGACGAAACGAATCTTCAGTATTAGGGAAATAAAATTACTTTAAGGGCAGGGAGTCTTTTATTCATTTCAGAATCACTTCTACAAACTTCAGTTAGGTAGTCAATAAATTAAAAGAAACTTTTTGACAGTCGAATTACTAAGATGAGAAAAATTTTAAATTCTTCGAAATGAGAAGATGCTAAATAAAAATTGAAAGAAACTTGTTACTTAACATTTTCAGATTGGTGCATTTTTGTATTGGAATCTATGTAAATTTATTGAAATCTCACGTTTAAAATAATCGTCGAGTCTCCTGGTCTTCATTGATCAATATTAACTTGAAGTCAATTTTTTTTTATTTATGTTTATACTTTCTTGGTTTATTTACTATTCAGGACAGGAAAATAATATAGAACTTTTGAATACTTTTATTTCATCAAAGTTTTGTTGTTACGTACTTGAAATGAAATTTGTGAACTTTGTGCCGTAGTAATTATCCGATCGTGAGTTGCACGCTTTTGTTTAGCCCTTTCCTTAACTTGAGAATGATAGTTATTATTAATAGTTAATAGTTCCGTGTCTTATCTTAAAAATCGTACCATATTTAGAATTGGGAGAAAATAATTCGATGAAACTTTATTAGCATTCTTGTTTTTGGACAAATGACCTGTCATTTCAAAATTTGGTTGTACGTACTTTTCAGAACTCTTTTACTTTTCGAAACAAGACTCAGTTTAAATATGGACATAGATACATCATGTATGTATCATTTCGAGTGAAATACGTGTTTGTAAATATTCTACATTGATTTCAATATGAGATGCGTTTTTTTATTCTGATTGTGCGGTGCAAAATAAAATATTTGCTCCAAAAGTGGTAGTGATGTAACTTCAGAGTCTATTAACGATGAAAGTTATGCAAGTCATAAAGTGCATAACCAATACATACCTTTTAGTTGTTTTAAAGCAACGAATGTACTCATGTAACAGTCCGGCAGATAGTCGTAATTAGTTCTGTATTTGTTTTAATTCGTTCTAAATATTTCTCTATATATATACGATGAAGTTGATTTAAATTATATTTTTTTACTGGTTAGCATGATCCTGATTATCACGAAATAACCTTTTATTTCAATTTATATTTACTTTTTTTGTCGTGTTTGTGATTTTTGAATTATAGCTAAAATTTAAATTTTAAATTTTTTCAAGTAGTGTACCTACATGTAGGTACATATTGTTTCCTAATATTAGAAAAATCTGTTGCGATCTAAACGGTGGTGTAATTGCCAGCAAGTTCTTATATCTGTTTCCTGATTAAACTATTTAGATGACTGCAGAGACGGCAAAAATGAAATGCAAAAATTTCCTGTCATTTCTTTTGGAACTGTCCGCGAAACAAAATCAAACGGTTGCACGTAATGTGAAAACATTGATTCAGGGTTTAGTGGATGGAAAGGTGAATGCCGAAGATTTTTCTGATAGGCTTCAGAAAGAAGTCAATTCTCAGCCCCAACCGTGCCTTGTTGGATTTCTGAAGGTTTGATACGTCTATAAGAATTCAGTTGTAACATTTATGTAATTATTATTTTGCCTTGTTGACTTGTCTGGGCTTCGCGGGTAATTGATGTATGTAATTGATTACATTATAATTCCTCATTTTGGATACATGCGATTACATAGTAGTATTTAACCGTAACCACTAATAACGTACATACGTGACTTTTAGTAAACAGACTGTACGTATTTAAATGTAACGTATCTAAACGTTTTGATTGTTACTATGGACGAGTGTGGGCAATTGTAAGCTCATTTTTTCATGTCGAGTAGACTCAGGCATATATTATTAACTGGGATACACCGTTATGCTTCTACCAATCAGAAACTGTTATAAGGTTAGCGCGCGTCATTATTTCCCATGTTGCTGTAAGAACGTCAGTTCGTTTCCATTCATGTAAGAGGAAGACAAGTTCCAAAGGGTCTCTTAATAATGATCTGATCGTGCTTCGTCCCCAAAAATCTCGTTTCCTCATAATTCCGCCCTCCCGCGGATTCGTGTACCGATTGTAGCTATTTAGTCTGCAATTAATATCCTTTCGGATAAATTCCTATCTCGTGATCTTTCATTGCAATAAATTGAACGAAATAAATAGAATCACATATGTAAGCACCTATCTTTGCAAGCTGCATAATTTTATTTTTGGGATTCAACATTACTATTTCTACAATGGAAACACCGTTTTACGTCTGACCAGAATGTGTAGTTTGAAATCTTGCCTATTTAATTGCTTTGTAGGTAAGGGAATTTTAGTGACGGTTTGTAATATACATACAGTTGACAAGACCAAGTTTTTGAATGGTAGACAGCAGTACAATTTCAGGCTTAAACACCATGTTTGCAAATTATTATAATTGTGAGTATAAATTCGTCGGTGCCTAATAAAACCTGGGGATGAAATAATTTGGGGCATAACCACAAGGGGATGAAAATTTTAGACACGAAGTATGCACGTATCCGAATGTGTTGTTTGTATACAGAATTTAATAACCGCGAAATGTAATTTATATTAAATATTGTAGACCCAGAACTTTATTGTAGGTGCTACATCATCATAAACATAATTAGGCTATTCTTTAGTATCTCACTCACACACACTCCCACACAACATGGCAACACCGCATGCACAACTTGGCAACGTTGTCTACTGTGTTTGGTAGGTTAGGTTTTACTTGCGGTAGGGTACGATAATTCAGGTTCTCAGTCGCGGTTAGGTTCGTGAGTAAGATACTAAAGAATCCCCCATAATTATGTTCTGATTTGTTTACGTTGTAATGATGAAGCTTTGTACATGATTACAGAAAAGTTTACCGCATTTGAGGCAGTCGTTGGCTACAAAGGAATTGACGATTGATGGGATCCGACCGCCAGCGATGTCGTCCATTAGCCCTGCCACCCCAGTTACAGCTTTGATTCCGCAAAATCAGGTAAATACTCTACATTAGTTGAAGATCACTCTAACTGTATATATACACCGTAGAAATTGCAATCTTAAAATGATCGTGAATACATCTCGAACACATCTTGGGTTGCAATATGCGTGGTTCTCTTTCTGAAGATCAAAGTTTCATAATTTATCGAAGTGTAAAGTAAAAACGTCACTGTTTTTTCTTTACTGATTGTCTAAGTCTATACACTAAATCAAAAATTGTAACACTATTGTATTGTGATTGGTTAAAAATTATCCATAATTTATGAATCGTAATTTTTATTATATAAAATTAGCAGGTACGGCCTCAAACGATTCCTACAACTCCCGTTCGAATTATTACTCCAATAAACACTTCAACGACCCCTTCCACTACAACTAGCAGTTCGGCTCCTATACCTCGATCTACTGCTGCCGCTGTCCAGCAAAGATTCGCAACAGTACGAGCAATAATAATTATGTATTTCAAATATCAAATTGGGATACACATACTTCTGCTGCTCGGTTAGGATTATAATGTGGTATGTATTTTTGTAGCCTTCAAAAACCAGCTCAGCTTCAGCAAGAAGTAACGCGTCCAATAAGTCAGCGTCTTCGGATAAAACTTCTACAACCTTATCACCTTCAGTAAGTGTCTCAACCTCAGCCACAACTACCAAGTCCAGTGGCCCGTCCTCTTCGAAATCCAGTTCAAAAGATAAAGAGAAGAAAGGAGCTGCAGCAGCAGCTGCCGCTGCCGCTGCTGCTGCTGCTTCCGCCGCCGCTTCTTTCTCAGGGTATAGGTAAGATACAGTTATGGTAGTTAGTAGACGTACATTACAAGAAATTAGAAATCCCGTCTTGAAATCAAAACTTTGAACGATGTGTGTTCACTGAGTGGCCTCAATCACGGTGTGTATCGCTGGTGTAAGCAGTATTTTTATCGCTTCCGGAATAAAGGCGATAATTTTGGCAGCATTACGCTAATTAAAATCTACTAATTTTATTGTATTGACAAACAGTGGCGATGATGATATCAATGATGTGGCTGCTATGGGTGGCGTCAACCTTGCGGAAGAGTCACAAAGGATTCTAGGTTCCACCGAATTTGTTGGTACGCAGATACGATCGTGTAAAGACGAAAGTTTTCTCCCTACCACACTCCTTCAGTCAAGAATCAAGAGTACAGGTACGTAACGGTTACATACATTAATTCAATCTGTTTTTTTAATTTTTAAGCAATAGTTCGTACTCAACTCAAACTTTTCATTTGTAGATTATTTATATCGTCTCAGTAAGTGCAGGTGGTTACAGACTGTTGATTAGTTATATTTTAGTTATCCTTCATTGCAAATTGGTGTTTAAATTCAGGATAGTTGAGTTAAGGATTATTTGGTAAGTTTCGTTTCTATTGTTTTACAATACGGGGAACATTTCTGATTGTAGCTGCAAAGTTTGGACTGGAAGATTCATTGCCCGAGGTAGCCACCATGATTTCTCATGCTACCGAGGAACGTCTTAAAAACCTGCTTGAAAAATTATCAGTGATTGCCGAACATCGGCTTGATGTGATAAAGGTAAGTTTTTTGTTTCACTCCGGATTAGGGGGATTAGTGAAGCTAATTGTAATCTTCTACACATTTGAATCGCTTTTGAAGTTAATTTATTAATTGGGTAAATGAATATTAAATTGTAGGCTGATGAAAGGTACGAAGTATCCCAGGATGTGAAGGGTCAGTTGAGATTTTTGGAGGAATTAGACAAACTTGAGAGGAAACGACACGACGAGCAAGAACGTGAGATTTTGATCAAAGCCGCCAAAAGTCGCTCAAAGTCGGAAGATCCTGAACAAGCCAAACTTAAAGCTAAAGCCAAAGAAGTACGTTTCCTTTTTTAATTTATTTTATTTCTGTGCTTTTGAATTTGTTTTTCGTGTAACAGTGTATAATTAATTCCTTTTGGTCTACCCGTAGATGCAAAGAGTAGCATTAGAGGAAATGCGACAAAGGGAAGCCAATCTCACTGCCTTACAAGCCATAGGTCCAAGAAAAAAGCCCAAGCTAGACATACCAACTGGATCTCAGAGTACAACAGCTCAGGTACAATAATCGTTTCATTCTCCTCTGACTTCCTTTATAAGTGATGCACACGCATTTGCAAAGACGTCATTAAAATTCATGCTAATAATATTACAGACACCACTGGGCGGTCAAGGTGCTTCTAGTAGTCTTAGCAGACCACAAGTAAGTCAAGGTTTCTGTATTTTCACATTATCTAGAACAGAATGTATTCTTCGTTATTTGCTTTATCTAGTTAATCGTCATTGTCATTTATCATTTGAATTAATGCTGATTTATAGATCGGACTGCGGCCTCGATTAAAAAGAGTCAATCTCAGGGATTTATTATTTCTGATGGAACAAGACAAAGAGACGCAGAGGAGTCATTTCCTCTATAAGAATTTATTACTAAAATAAAAATTGAAAAATCTACGAGGAAAAATATTATTTTAAAGCTTATTTAATTAAATATAAAAAATAATTATTGTAATAACTATCCATGTATAATGTTTTAGTTTTTAATTTTCAACCAAGGTATATAAAGAATACATAATACACATACTATTATGATTACGTAAAGTAAATAGGAATTATTATAGAAATTGAAAGTTTAAATTCTTAATAAAACATATATATACAATACATTAATATAGTAGTAATATATACATACATATACATATATATCTACATAATTATTGTACTTTGATTTCTATAATTCTTATAACAAATATTTTTAAGAATTATTATTATAGATGTAATTATTACATAAACGTACGGTTATGATAGGCATTGTAAGATAAGGAGGAATCGACAAATTTCGAATCGTTTCAACACAAAGCATTACAATATTATCGTTATAATTATCAAGTCGTAGTAGAAAAAATATCTCCATGGAAAATTTATATAAACAGGAAATCTACGGTAGGCGCTAACTAATGTAGGTAGTTACATTCTGGTCGAAATATACAGACAACACAGATTTATTATGAATACAACATAGAAACTACGTCACATCGGATGATAGCCTTTGTTAGTACTATCAGGACTAAAATAAAAGCAAAAAAACAAGCTCTCCGTCTAGTAATCCTAAATTATACATAAAACTGGTTGAGGCATGATTCGTCAATTATTATTTATTATTATAAACTCCAATTGTTTTTTTATAAACGGCAAAGTATGTTTCATTGCTACCAGAAGCTAAAGCTATAATGGAGTCTTCCTGGGGTGGTAATTGCATTTATCAATCGATAGATAATCAGTGCGAAGAATTGGTAAGAATTGGAATTTGGGAGGGAAACATTGATCAGATAATAGTCGAATCAATTATTATGGTAGCCTAGCGATATTATATAGACATCATAGCTACAGAATTTGTTAAGCAAGAATAAACTTAGCTCATTTGACTGGATTATTTACACTAGTAGTACATGTTAAAATACAGTCAGATTTCAATATTGGAATACAAACGTCATGTACACGACACTGAAAATAAAATAATTTAGGATAATTGATACTGTTCTGAGATACGTAGCACGGGAATTCAGTTTAGAAATAATGAACCATTATTATTATATAACAAATTATTATAATTACTAGTATAAAAATTGAAAATAAATTGTAGGGGAATCGCACGGACGTTAATAATTCTCCACCAGTATCCACTGTGTTTCAGGATTGAGGTGGGTTTATTGTTTTAATACATACTACTTATGGTTTCCCAATGGCTGGAAACTCAAGTTGATGTTGATTTAATTTAAACACGGAAAAAATATTATAATGTCGTTTTTTTGTTTTGTTGATGCAATTTCGATTTGATATTTGACTTGTCTGTATGAAACTATCAAACATTATGTAATTATTTAGCATGTATTTCATATTTTGAGATCGAGCATCCTTCCAGAATCGAAGGAAGACCCAACGCAATCGATTTCAGCTAAATTTGTATTTAATTCTGGGGGTCGATTTCTATCACAGTGTGTACAACAATAATGAATATTACTATATTATTTTAATAATATAATTATTGCAATTGTAATAATGATGAATATTATGTATTATAATGGGTAATTATGTTATTATTTAATAACATGGTAAATGATTATTATACATTACTATACCTAATATATGCTACAAGAAAGTAAAAAATTGTAAAAGAAAAAGAAAAGTGATGCATAAAGAAAAAGATCGTAGAGTTCCGGATAAAAATATTAAACTCACAGAATATGATATTTTTGCTCGTAAATATAACATACATATATATACTTATAATTAAAAATACATAATACGTTAATTATTACATGGTAGTGATACTTGATACTACGTTATAAACATACCACACTACGTTAATAGAGAATATTTGAATTGCGATGTAACGACCCCTACCACACTATTCTTTCGTATTGTCTGTTTTTCCTGTGCAGCGTATCGTATTCGTATACTGATTCTTATTATAGTATAGAGTCGTCTAGTTTGTGAGTTACGGACATGAACATCCAGAAGGTTAATAGGAAATAATAATCAATTCAAAGCTGCATTCTACATCGATTAATATGGATTATGAATAATTTTAAAAAAGTAATATGTAAGTAAATCTGTGGTACAATGTAATACAATGGCGATGCGCGAGGACCGAAGACAGTTGGTAGACAATGATTATGATAATGTTATTTTCAATTTTTAATATAAAAATCAAATACCAACTACTAATATACAAATGTTCAGTCAAAGTAAAAGAATGAGTAATAAATGAATATCATTAATAACTATTGTTGTATCGAATAATTAATTAGTATGATACATTATTTAGTATTGTTATGTTAATGTAATTACTGATTTGTTATTGTGAAGTTCTTCTAATTACATTTACATAGCGTATGTATCGTCGTTGGAGAGTGAAAATATGTTATACGCAGTGGGCCCAGTGCCGAGCTGAATTCATACTAAACCGATATCAATAACATTAGTATTCTGCTTAAGGGGTCAATTGCGTATCGCATATTTTCACTCTTCAACGAGGGTATATACCCATTTATGTATGTGGCACGTTGTCTTGATGATGAAGTGACTTGATTGTTTCTTTCCGTCTTCGTATTGCGATAGTAATAGAACCCAGGATAGAATGTGCGACTGGAGAAAACACCCAGTCCGAGGGAGGTAAAAAGCCTAACAACGGAAATAGGCGTTAGCAGGGGGTGAAAATTCCATTGGTGGAGTAAAACGCCCACCGAGGACAAATGTATTACTAAGACGTGCAAAACCCTATCTCGGGGGCCTTTTGCTACCTGTGACCAGTGTTTTTCTCCTGGTGGGCATTTTAACCCTCCACTGGGCCTTTTGCCTTCGTCTGGGCGTTTTAACCCTGTATAGAGGCTTCTGTCCTGGGTTCCTATATGTGTAATTAATTATAATTATAAAACAGTATAAAAGTTACAGTTACTGCAGCTTTACTTTTTTAACACTGACACCCAATAACATCAAGATCCGCAATAAAAAACGAACGAAGAAAAACCATTATTCAATAAAACTGTTTTAGTGTTGCATGTATTACAACTTGAAGACACTAATTATTGATGCAAAGAAGATTACATAATTAGAAACATGACGTACATAACTTACTGTTAAATATATAATATACTTTCACCATTATATTTATTAATCTGGAAAAAGCTGATGGAGTATTAGAACGGATTTGGGATTTTATGAAGCACTGATTGTATAGACTAATTCATTAATCCAATAATCGAAGTTTCCGATATCAAAATCACTAAATAGTTAGAATGTGTATTGTTCTTTATTATGAAGTATATTTGTAGTATAATTCATTACATTACTATTAATACAAACGTGTACCAGCTTGATAAAATAGACAACGACTGTATGTTGTAGTAACAAATTATATCAGTGGTATCTAACCAGTGGTTGTCAAACGCATTATTTTAAATGACTGGTAAATCTGCAATTCAAATTACATGAAACTGAAAGCGTGTTGGAGTAAAAAACGGAACTTAAAAATTGTTTTATGCAAACCAACATAAATTTTCTTGTACGCAAGTAATTTACACTGGTAGGCCACAAACTGTAGTAAGTAAACTAATGTGTATACAATACTGCAATATTTCTCGGTGATTTGTAATGTCCTGGATGGTCTGGTTTCATATGTAATACATACTTTCTTTGAATGTTCGTGAAGGTAATTTGGTTTGGTAACAAAGTATTTTACATTTAAGGGTTCTGTGTCAATATCTGTGAACTACAACAGGTTGAAATTTTAAACACAAGAGGAAATAAGAACAATTTAGTAATTTTGGACTCCCATTATACATACCTACCTAATTATGTGACAACTGGAAAAAGAAAACGAAGCATAACGTGAGTTAACAAAGAAAAAAGAAAACGTTTCTATATTACTTAATAATAAACAAAAATAGTGAATGCAACATACTATTATTTATTGCACACAAGAGTTGAAGTATTTCTTCGTATTCTCTATTTAATAACGTAAAATTAAAAAGGTAAAAAAATACAATAAACTTTGACATTTTATTATACAATAATAACATTGGAATATTACTTCTATAAATAATCGGATTCAAACGAAGAAAACAAGTAATTTACATACTAACATAGTTACAGATGAATATGACTACTATAAAATATGTATGTCCCATCCATATTTCTCTTAATTAATTAATGGAATAATCGTATTCGTAACCGTAGGTACTGATGTATTTACTAAAACAGTTCTACCGTTCTACGAATATACATAGATACCAAACTACTACCAAGTGCATTCACGCAATCACACGTATGTACTTGTACTTTGTACTTTAAAAGAATTTAAAAAACGAATGAGTAAAAATTTGAATTACATTGATAATCAAAAAATTACCATGTTTGCTTAATCAAAATGGATTTTTAAGTACTTTGAATTAATTTATTATGCGCTATCAAATATGCAATTTTGAGGAGGTATGTATGTGATGCTATTTCTGCTAGAATTGGAGATCCTTCCTGACATATGTTTACATTTCGTGTTTTACTCATACC
>JAAXYX010001128.1:0-26155 GCA_036851915.1 Ptenothrix huangshanensis
ATTTAATTCTGAAAATGGAAAATAAACAGTTTGCATATGTGGTTCTGCCGTCTATGGTGACAATTTATTTCCGAACCACAATTGCAAACTCAGGCCAGAGTGGAAGTCTTACTCCGACCCACAATTGCAAACTCAGGCCCCGAGAGTCGTCTTCATGATGAACCACAATTGCAAACTCAGGAGGGAAAAGGTTAATGTATGTAGTGTGTTATGTTCAAACTTATATATGCACGCGGTGGTAGTTATGCATAGGTACGTTGTAAAAACTAAATCTTAAAACAGGGGAAAATGCATCTAAAGCGCCAAAAACCTACTCGTACTTAGTAATTATTCTTACATATGAACGCAGTTAGGATGCATTTTAAGTCATGCATCACAGACTCATTAAAGATGAACCTTGATATTCAAAATATGCTTTACATCTGCTTTCGATGCAGTTTAGGCTTAGATTTTAGTTTTAGATTTGCAGATGGGTTTTATGTGAACTTGATCCTGAGTTCATACTTACACTGACAACATTACAGTGTATGTATTGATAGCCTAAATACTAAATTATTATGCTGTAACCTAAATGACGAAATCTCAATGTACCTACGAAGACATTCCACTGCCTCTTGAGAAATGGCTTTAAAGAGTTACCCAAATGTCTAAATAATTACTAGAAAGGCATCTACATCTACGAAAGTCAAACACCTTCATACCTACGTGAGTAATATTATGTGCCTATCTGTATACCGATGACAAATTTATATAGTGATCACAATTCTCATACTTTGCCGAGTACTTATGCATCAGCCACTCAACTTGTTAGCGAAGCTAAATTATAAAATGGAATAATATGTCAAGCTTCGTCTTCGTCGTCGTGCCAGTGCCATGTTAAACTGAAACTCAAATAGAATAGAACTTGATCCATGAACAGCTTACGCATGTAATTTATTCGCACTCACATTTAGCATCAGTGCCCTTATACCCTGTAGCTTTGCAAACCATGAGTGTTGACTCTGCCTCTGATTCCGACTTTGACTTGGAGTTTGCATCCATTCCATTTTTTACTAATGAATGAATACAAGGCTTTCTTCAAAGTGACAAACTAAAAATTTCAAATTCAAGTGCTAATTGCAATTAACAATAAGACAAGACGAGAGTTACGGAAAGGAAGCCGCCCGCCCGTCTCAATCTTCAAATCAAATATGTAGCCTTTTACATATGTATTTACATTAGGCACTGTCACGGAGTACAGTACAGTACAGTCACAGTGCAGACTTTTCTGCAGTTAACTTGCGAGTTGTTCTTGTTATTACAAAGTGTTACGTTGCCGCATCTGGAGATGAATGTGCATTTGATAAATTAATATACCATTACTATCACCATCATGTCACCAGCAGCGGTTACCAGATACACATATACATACTGTTCTAGCATCCTATCTCGACCCAAGCAAACACCAGAACATTAACGAAGCAGTCAAGCACCTGCACACAATCGAGCATTTATACCTACTGCCTATACATACCTACACGCTTGCACGGTTCTCCAAGTACTATACCAACATAAGTACATATGAATCTTCAATGGCCTTTATTTTAATAATGAACTTCCCAGCTCATTACAGAAGTATCAAATTCTGTTTTGATTCCAAGCTCACGCTATAGCTGTAAACACGGATGCGAGTTGCACATACATACATACCGACACTATTGTACAGTCACAGTACATACGACCACGACCCAGGAGAGATTCGAGATTGACGACGACGACAACAACTAGGCAAATGCACAGAAATACAAATACAAACTTGGAGGATTGTTGTTGTCTCTGTCGTTGTCCCATGCAGTTGGTAATGTCCCAATTGTTGTTCTGACTATGACTGTGGTCATTTATAAAAATACATACGGTGTCAATTAATGTTCATAAATATTAACTAGACACCTATATGCCAATACACCAGCACAGAACAACAAGCACAATTTAGATGACTGCAGGTGCCCAGTGATTTTGAGCATAAAGATAATATGCACAGCAAATATGAATCCTCTCAATGTCATTGCCACTGTCACTACTACCACAATTCCCTACTATTACCATCAAGTTTGCAAGCAGTAGACTGAAAGGCACTTTAATCGCTAATGCATTCTGTCTGCATTGAAGGTCTAATGGAAATAATGTATAAATAATACTTTATCTTGTTGTATTCATACAGTTGACTAATTCATAGTTTGACTTGTCAGTTGATCGTTGGTAAGTGTATGATTATGAGATGATGATACTACTATACTCTCCGATTGTATTGTGCGGTGAACACTTTTGACAGAGAGCTCTGGTCTGGTGTTCGACTTGGACTAGGGATTAAAAGAAGTCTCATATGCATAATGTTTATTCTATTATTAAGCATCCATTCATTTGGCTTCATGTACATACATACAGTATGTAGGTGCATGAGTAATACAATTAATTATATCTAATGGTTCAGATATCTGTAGCCGAGCCGAGCCGTGCCAGTAGCAGTTTGAGCAGTGGCAATAATGGCAATGGTAGTAGCAGCAAACGCAAACGCAAACGCAAAAGCAAAATCAAATAGAATAAAATGAAATGGAATGAGATGGAATAAAATGAAATGAATTGAATGGAGGGAGAAACATGTAGGTTTATAGGTGAGAAAGAAAAGAATTAAGGCGGCCACGAGGTATTCTCTGTCGTGTTAGTCTCACACAACAGTAAGTTGCAGTCGTTCACGTTCACATACATACAGCCATTCCTCAGCCACAGCTACGTTGTATAAACAACTATGACTTCCTTTCCTTCATTGCTCAAATCCTCGAATGATGCGCTCATCTTCTCAAGCCGCATCTTCTTCTTTTCTTCCAACACCAAAGCCAAAGCTCCCTTCCCTGTCTCTACCTTTCACAGCTTACAGACACAATCCCACACAATACTGCACGCCAGAGTATTCTTGATGTAAATTCTGCACTCAATATATGTATGCGTTGCATTATTGCTATTGCTATTACTATTACTATTACTATTGCTACTGACGTTATTGTTTGTCAATCCTCACATGACACTGGCACCATGCCACTTTAACCAACACCAACACCAGCATCAGCGTCAACATCAACATCAACACCAAAGCCTAAACCCAAACCAAAGCAAACCCAAGAATAGCATGGAGATGAATATTAAAAATAAATGTGCTGCAGATCATGGTGTGAAGACAAAGGTAAGAGCAAAGACAAAAGGAAAGACAAGGACAAAGACCAGGACTCACGCACGTCCTATTGACATTCACAATTAACACATTCATCCATAGGTGTTTACCACTGATACAAGACTGATGTCGTACAATCCTATAATTAATAGTAAGTAATGTATCAAGTTTACATTTTGCATTTGGTATGACCGTGTGAAATACAAAGAGAGAGCTAGGTATGTCAAACATACCTACTACGGGATTTCTATGTTGAGAATGAAGGAAGGGAAAGGAGGAGAATCCGGCGGAGCAGAGCGATTAGAAGTGGAGCCATTAGGAAATGAGATTAATTATTTGTGGGTACGTATGTATGTTATGGTTAGGTGGTATTTGGAAGATGGTCGATTTGAACATAGGATCGGAGGTAGGTTAAAGATGTAATAGGTCAATAATGTGAGGATCGACGATGGAATGGAATGACGATAACGATGACGACGTGGTTGAAACGAAATCATAATCACCTGGGTGAGTATTTTGTTGGTTGAGACTTGGTTTTTGCTTGTCTTACTTACAGACTTGCTGTAGACTGTACCCACTGTAAGCTATGATTTTTTGGAGTTGTGGGAGAACGAAGGAGAAAAGAAGGAGAAGCAGTACAAGTAGAAATTTGAGATGTAGAAGTAAGTATGTTCAAGAGTTGAAAAAGAAGACTAGGAAGGGTATTTTGTATACGTAGCCGCAGTTACCAGCATCAGTTATGAGGAAGGGATAGATGTAGACAGATTACATTATAAATGTACATTGGTAGAAACCTTAGACTTTCGAGACAAGAGTAGATAGGAGCGCCCAAGTAAAGTAAAGCAAACGTTTTTGCCTATTACATGATTTGTACCTTAAGGGTAGACAAGCCTCCGAGAGAGTCAGAGAGAATCCAGTTTGTGTACGGGTTAGTTAGAGACCAATAGCCATTTTACCATTACCACCATCACCATCTCATCCTCATCGCCATCATCATCACCATCCTCATGATTTGGACTGCATCAGAATCAGATAGCGATAGAGTGGTTGGCAATAGACAGAGTGGGACTGCAAGTATCCAGCTGCTACCACTGCAAACACTGTTGGAGGAATGTTACAAGTCTATCCGCAACCTCAACATCTTCTCCTCACTCCGGCCACACACTGACTGACTGACTCACTTCCTACTCATCTTCATCCTCGTCAGCTCTTCAGGTCTTCAACTCGTCTACTTCCATTTCCATTCCAATGGAATTGCGAACCTTTCTTTTCCTCTTGCCCCGCACTCAACTCACTTGTTTCAATTTGCAAGTGCGTGTTGTTGGTGCTGGTGCTGGTGCTGGTGCTGGTGGTTGACTCCTTGTCGTCGTTCCGTCATTTCAGCGTTTCGCAGCTGATGCTGATGCTAATGCTAATGCTCACAGCTTGGCTGTTTCTTGTTATTGTTGATGTTGATGTTGATGTTGATGTTGATGTGGCTTGGTTGAACTGAGGATGTTTCAGTCTTGAAGTCGTCGAGTGCTTGAGTGCTTGAGACTTGGATTATGAGACTGGGACTGGGACTCTGTAGTGGAAGAGTTGCCTCTTTACCCACAAGTCACAAGACAAGACAGCAAGACAAGACAAGACAAGACAGCATTTGAATCTACATTTCCATTCCACACAGCAACCTTACATATTATACCGCTGCCTCTGTGCTGTGTCTGTGACTGTGTGTGTGTGTATGCCGTGTGTGCTCTCCTACTCTGCAATGATGATCATCATGAAGATCATGATGATGATGATGATGATGTATGTATAGTGGGACTTTGTAATTGTAGATTGTAGGACAGGTGGTCGAGTCGAAAGGGTTTTTTCCCTGCATCCACTTCATAGTCTCAGCCTCAGTATCGCAGTCTTTCACATGGGCCAAATTCATTCTCTCCTCTTGCATTTGGATTTGCTCGAGTCAGTCAAGATTGTTCAGGTTGGTGCAGAAGAAGAACCTGAAAAGTAACTTACCTTGTTTTCTTCACTCATTCCAATTCCGATCTCAATCCCAATCCCATCCTCAGAAACCTATGACGACGGCTGCCCCAACTCTAAGTCCAACTCCAACTCCAATACCAATACCAACTCCGACCGTTACCATTAACTATTCTATCTCTCTCTCTCTCTCACTCCTTCACTCGTCGTCATCGTTCACTTTGCATGCAAGTCGCAGCCCTCCTCACCATCCTCATCCTAACTATATATCGCCATCCGTCTTGACCAATAGTTAAACTATCCCCCCTCCGACCCGCCGGCCGTCTGTACAGGACAAGCAAAACGAGCTACCAGCAACTTGAACCAACAATCGCCAGATCACAGTCGAACCCCCCCCCCCACCTCACCCCTTGTCATAACCATCACCCTCTGCAGCCAATAATTCAAATATTCAGCAATCCACCTCCAAACGGACAATCTACCTTTTCACCCAGTTCTCTCCCCCTCCCCCCGTTTCACTCTAGAACAATTGACAAGCTAGGCCAAGCCAAGCCAAGCCAAGCCGAGCCAAGCCAAGCCGTAGCCAGACCCAGAATCAAACCACTGAAAGGGAACACGCATTGGGAAAATCTTGTAGACATTCACCATAGAATTCTATTCATTGATTCCATTCTCGCACACTTTCCTCAAACGAGCAGAAAGGAGTAAGAAGCAGGGAGCTACAAGACCAAGACGAAGAAGTGTAGATGAGGAGCGACTGAAACCAAGACTCTCGGGGTAGTGGGTATTGTCTCTGCACTGAACTTGATTTGACATGAGTTGAGAAATTCATCTCATCCTGAAACGACGAAGGACGAAGGACGATCCTCGAGTCAAGGTGTTCAGATAGTAGTCGACTAAGACAGCTAAAAAAACTCAACTAAAACCATTTACCTTCCTCTTTGTGTCAAGTGTTCACTCCGTTCGTTGGTGTGGGAATCAACAGACACACGCACAAACATCGTCCACTTCCTCCGTCTCGTCCGTCTCGTCTTTTAGTTGTCCACGTCTTGACCTTCTCGTCAGCTGGTCACTCCTCTCCGCTGCCAATTTGTCAGTTTCTATCACAGTTTTACATACGTCTTCAAAAACACACATTTAAACCAATCAGAAATCTAGGAAAAAATTACATTCTGCACTCTTTACAAATTGCAGTTTATTCAATTACTTCACATTTACATTTTTAAACAAATCAATAAAAAAAGTGCTCAACGGTTATTATTTTTGTTTTTTAGTGGATTTTCTCTGAAAATATCTGTGGGTATTTTTTGATTTGTTGGATTCCTATTGAAGGTGAGTTGACTCGGATTTTTTCTTATATAATACCTACCTACCTAGGTAATTTATATGCATGGTATGGTAGTTGAGCTTCCAAGACTAGTATATTTTTACCGTTATCTTAATCTGTATCTCTAGTGTGCACTTCGATTGTATGAAATGTACCAAAGTATCATTTGCGATAAGGTCAAAGTCAAAGAGGAAATACATACATGTACAAGTGTCAAGTGACAAACGTATGCCTATAGACATCAATCGCTATCATGTACTATTTACATTTACTAGTTACCCCAAATAGTTTGTGTGAATAATGCAGTGTGTGTAGATACATAGAAGTGCATCTTTGCACTCCTTGCACTCTACACAAAACGCTGCAAATCTCATTTTAGATAACGAGAGGCACAAGGCGTGAAAATATGGGAGATGGTTAATCTTCTCGTATTCGTTGTTCCTTCTACGATGGTATCCGGTGCTTTTTGCGTTCCACGCTATTATATTCTATATTGTGCTATACGGCTATGCTATGGCACTAGAAGCTGTAGACTATTAATTTCCATTCTAATATCCTATACATTTATCGCTTAAGAACTCTTTACTGCCACTTTACTACAGTCACGACGATAATTCCAACTTTAGCTTCCATCGCCTTGGGCGCATTGGATTGGCAAACAGTTTTAATTTTAAACCTTTCCAATACAATTTTAACTGTCACGTCAAAATCCTCCGTGGCATATTTACATATAACTTATGAGCATTCTTATGTCGGTGCACAGACATGCATGAAGGTAATTACACTAATCTATTTGTGGACAATTAGGAACCATAGGGAAATTAAATTCTTGCAGCTGATGTTGATGTAGGCCGTGTCAGTTTTAGTTTTGAATTTTCTTCAACGTTGTATAGGTACATAGGTACATCCACCTTCTAGTATATTAGAGAAAGGCCGGCTTGTTTTTTATACCACATAATGAACTGATACCTGCTACTTATCCTGGGTTATCCTTCTTCCCAGGTAGAAGGAAGGGAAGGAAAGCAATGCACTCTGGAGTAAACTAGCCCACTCTATAAGTCTATACACTATACAGCATGTCAGTCACTCTGTCAGTAGTGTGAGTAGTGAATTGCAGAAAAATAAAAAAGTAAATATTCAATGTTTGTACAAGTTTCTCGGATGCACTTATTTGTTGTTTGCTTGGTGGGTCAACATTTGATTTCAAATTCAAATTCCAATTCCAATTCATGTAGCCATCATCAAGTGAGCAGTGAGATGTTGAAATGTTTGTCAAGTTGTGGTATTTGTATTGATATTGGTGTTCGTGTATTTATGCTGGTAGTGCAGATTCAATGTGAGTGTCAATGTCAATACAATAGAATACAAGTAATGTAGGTATGTAGGTAGATCAATATAGATATAATGTATGTAGGCAGAGTTGCAACTGTGCCAGTCAGTCACTTGAATTTCTCCAACTTTACCTGTGGCCTGAGAGTCAGATAGTATTCTCTTATGACGTTTCTCCTGACTCCATTTCATTATACTGTCCACTGTAAAACCACTTTGTATGTACATACATACCTACATGTGACGCTAATCCTATATTGCATCCTATCGGTCTATGTCTTCACCATTCAAATATAGATTATAGACATGCAAAGAGTATATGGAGTTAAACCTGATTTTTTATCATCTTCAAATAAAAGGCGAAAAGAGCATGGACAGAGTGGCATCGGCATCAGCATTTTTGGTTTGGCATTGGCATTGACACTCATCGTCAGCATTGTATATGTAGACAGACGGAGAATTACTTATTATTTTTATGTGTTTGCATTTCCACTTGCTAGGACATACAGATAATGCAACTTAGTTAGCAATGTAGAAAATGAGGATGACCACTCTCAAGAAGTGAGGACAAGTCAAGGTAAATTGCCATACAAATTGCACAAACATATACAGGCAAATAAAAACAAGATAAAGGTAAAGGCAAGGCAGTCCCTAGCACAACTACATAATCAGATGTAAGTCATGATTCAGTGTCAATACTTCCACTTCCACACACACACATAAAACCCAATTTTCCTTTACGAATGATACATTTATTTGCAAAATGTAATACATGACAGGGAATCCTTCAGTTTGGTTTGGTTTGAATAGAACTGACGATAAATTAATGATCAATAACATTAGTTAATAATTAATATAATTTCAGTATGGTACATATATACACTTTTCATTTTCCACTTGTCTTTATGTATGTCTTGTAAGTTTTTACATCCTTCATTTCGATTTTTGTAATGGGAAAACGGTGGAGTCAGTGGAGAGAGAGAGAGAGAGAGAGAGACAGGGACTTATTATTAATTATTGACGATTTTCTATAGAAAACGGGAAAACGACCGGCAGTGGGTGGGAATTTCTCTCGAGCGTGAACTACTTAAGCTCGATTCTGGTTCTGATTCTGATTCTGATTAAGATTCACTATTCTTTGTTCTTCGCGGAAAATCTGACATTAATTACCTACAAGTACATACAAGTTACTAAATTACTGAATTAAACTTGAATAGGAAGCTGAAGTATGTGTAGCAAAATTATCCATTGTAATTCTGTCAGAAATCTGAAATTTTCTTGGTCCATTGTTATTGCTTGTCTGGTTTAGACTTGATCTATATTCTTTAGAATTAACGTCACTTTTCTTGTGTTGTGTTGCGTTGTGTTGTGTTGTGTTCCGTTGTGCATTGGCTTGCTTTGGCTCTGATTTCGTCTTGTAAACGTTTATTTTACCATGCGGCTCTTGATGTGAGTTTGAGTTACAGAGGCGAGCAGGTGGAAGTGACAGAGTAGACATATTTTACGTTACTTTGTAGTAAAATATGGTCGGGCAAGTGCTGCAAAAGTGTAGTGGCATAGGTATTTGTTCTGTAGCTGTTTAATGTATTAGTACATTGTATCGTATGACATGCTACGATGTGTTATGCTATGGTGAATAGTGATTACCCTACATTTTCTATTTAGCTAGTGTTTGTATAGCAAAGTGTTTAATAATTTATTGTCTTACTCATTCCTTTTGAGTTTTAAGATGTGAGATTCTAGATTGGGATGAGGATGAGGATAGGAATGGGAAATTGTAGTTCGAGACAAGTGTATTCATTTGCATACTACACCTTGTAGCTGTAGCTGTAAGCCCATTGAGCCCTTCTCAGTATTTCATTGTAGGAAGAATAGAAAATCAGTAAAGGTCCATCTGAAATGCTCAAATCTTAAATCAAAGAATAGTTAATGGCAAGTAATAGCAATACTAATAGCAATCAAATCAATGCTAGTGTAGCAAGCTTTAAATTTTAATGAGAGACACGACAACGTTCCAAGCCTCCTCCTCTATTTGCTCTTAAAAGGACATTGTTAATTACCTCCGTGTTCTTGTTAGTAAATAGTAAATAGTCTGCTTAATGACAATACAAATATACATAGATGACAGGCGGCCAGCTCCGATCCAAATTCTAAATCTACACAGCCAATTCGGCAATTATTTCTATTCCAAATAGGTCTGTCTTTTCTACTGTTTGCATTCCCATTTCCATTCAACTTCCAGTTGGCAATATAGCGATTATGATACGACTGCAGATACTCAGATACACGATACACGATAATATGACACGATTCCACAAGGGTAACCGTAGTTGTAGCGTTGTATATACATACATACTATCGTTCTACCGATGGCATGTTGATGGTTGACGTTCCATTACACGCCAAGCTTGATCAATCTCCACACGTATTATTATTCCTATTATTACCTCTGTGGAGCTTATTGAACCGAACCGAGCAGCGTGTAGCATTCATCGTGGTTATTATCATTATTATTATTATTTTAGTTGCGAAGCTCTGTTTGAAATTCCATTTGATTCTGAATTAAGAATGCGTAAGAATGTCGGCTATTGCAATTTATTGCCATTGTATGCAGAGTGGGATTACACGGACCGGATCGATTATCCCATTTAATTGTGAGTAGGAAAAAATAAATTCGATCATCATCCTCACCATCATCATGACGGTGATCGGAAGTCTTCACGACTCAAATGGATTTATCTACCGAATAAATGGGCAAAAGGATTTATGTACATACGCAGATAGTAGGTGGCATATGCCCGTAGATAATTGTAAAAGCTAAAAGCTGTACACTCAAGTATTAGTAAAACCTCAAATCCCTCACTTACCTCTGCCTCTTGATTACGGAGACCATGTCAATTGAATTGAATGAGAAATTCAGGCATGGCAATCGCTTTAAGGGTATTTAAATTCGAAAATATTAATCGAAATGTAGGTCAAAGTTTTATCAGCAGTTGGTGGCTTGGTGGTGATGGTGATGGTGGTGGTGATGATGGTGGTGGTGGTAGGTGGTAGCCGCCAGCATTATATGGCCCAGCCAACAATGTGGATCTGACTACATCTACCTCACTTAATATGTACGACGGAATGTTCTGTCTCAGACAGACTTGTTATGCTGTGCCTTATTTCAAAGGAATATCTTTCTTCTTCTCGTCCATCTGCATCAGCTTCAGCAACTTCATCTGCAACACCGAACGGACAGTCTTGATCAATAATTTTTAGTGTGTCTGTCTGTCTCTCTGTAGACTTCTTATCGCGCCCTCAAAGTCCTCGGTCTGCGCTTTTACAACACGGACTATTAACAGTGTACACGGATTACAAATTCTATTAGGAGAGAGATTGAGAGGGAGAGAGAAAGAGTTAAGAACTTGAGGCATTTACTTACCCATTTAGGGTAGAAAAAAGCTTTGTAATCGTGTAGCTAATGTACCAGACAATACGAACACGCACACATACACATACTGGAATCAAATTGAAGGAGACCAAGACAAAGCAACAATTGCAAAGCTATACATCATAGTACTAAGCCGTGGCAATGATAACAGCACAATATCAACATTGGTAATTGTAATAGTAAATAATCCTTTAATCCTTCACAATTCTGAGGAATTTTGAAGGTGGAAAATGAGAAGACGACGTGACACATGAATCATAATAATTTTTAAATAAATCTGAATCAACTTAAATTACCTGTCACTGATGACAAAGGTGTACAGAAGCAGGCCATGCCAGGCAGGCACGCAGGCAGGCAAAGAAAGGATTATAAATAGTGAATGAAGCTTCTGCAGAAAAAATAGTCTGTAACTAGAGTACCCAAATTACTATGAGGTATCTATGCACCTACCCAAGTTTACTTAAGAGCAGAATGCCCTACAAATCAAATGTTCTTGCATCAACATGTAGGTACATACAGAGAGACGCACCGAAACCAAACCAAACCAAACCAAATCAAGAAAACATATGGCTATTTAACATTGACTAGGCACAATGCAATGCTAACACTAACTATTAGATCGTATATTATTTTTTACGCGATGGTAATATTATGATGGTGAAGTGATACAGATCCAAATTAAACGTGGATGTCACGAATTCATTACATTTGACGTAGGTATGTACGTAAGAACAAGAAGCTTGCCTTGCAGAACAGTACAGTCTTTTACAGCTTCCGAGTTTAAAGCTTGGCATTTTCATTTGCATTACACTTGGAGATGCGATAATTGATAAAATTATCATTGCTTTGTGGAATCCCTAGACCCATAAAAGTCTACAGTTTTTCTTTGCTCAATAGAATTTCATGCATTCGAATGTCATAGTCAGATGGTCTTTTCCTCGTCTTAATTCTTGGTTCAAATTGGAACACTAAATGCAACTCAATTAACAAGAGTATAAAATGCCACAATAGCCTCAAACAAGAAGTAAACAGGTGAATGCATAATTCAGCGTTTAATTTTCTACCCCAATGATATCGATGTAATCTCGAAATCCGTGTCAACAAAAATAACTAGTGCAGCCCGTGCTCCTCAAGCCACGTTCTATTCTAGTATTCTAGACTAAATAATTATTATCATACCGTACATACCTAATATGCAGTATACCAAAGTGCCATACAATAGAATCCTTGTCGGCAGGTCAGTTCAAAAAGTTCAACATGCATTAGGATTATTAGATTAGAATTGGAACTTTATATACGTAGGTACGTTAGATTTGTTTGCTTCGGAAGGAGTTTGAGCGAAAAGTGTGAATTTAATAAACAAACAATAATAAAATTAATGATATGATCTCAAATGATGATAACCCACAAGTATTACAGAACAGTTAAGCCTTTACGGCTAGAGAAGCAAAACAAAGTAGAGGAAAGCACGGGATGGCAACCAACCCTGACAAACAAGAGGGAAATATTCACAGATATTTTTGGACAAGTTGCCAAAAATAAATCATCATTATATTATTATTATCTAATGAAAATGATGAGGACTATCTTGGGTTCCTTAATCCAACATCATTTTACAAAAGACATATTAAACTGCCTTTAATCCTTATCAAATAAATGCAGTAAGCCATGTGCCACGATGAAATGATAAGTAGATTTCATCCTCTACATATTTTCCACACATGCACCGTCTACCAGCACTAGGATACAGATACAGATACAGCACAGCACAGGGAGTCACACGTCACAAGTGGCTGGGAGCTTTAATCCTTGCTCTTTTTATTCTTGCACTTGTTTTGTTATTCAATAAAGCTGAACTTCTACACTAGTACGCTGTTTTCTTCTCATTTTGATCTTCCTCAAGGGTGACAAAACTGAAACTACCTCTTGTCTTGCCAGTTAGGAAAACAGATACATAAATGTCATTTAATTACTCATGGGAATCAGGTGTGAAATATTGGAACAATTGCAACCACGTCAACTGTACGTTCTGCTTTGTCAATTTGTTAAAGAGCTAAAGGACCGTTTTTCCAGATCTATTCAGTCTTCTTACAACTTAATTTAAACGAAAACGATAGCTATGGCCATTATGTCTATGGTTAACTGCATCAGCAACGTGCTGTATTACCTATCTTATTTTTTCAATTTTACTGAGTCTGTTGACTTGACTTGACTCAACTCGTCTTCGTCTTCAACTTGACTATTAACTTGTATTTTGTATTCGACTATTCGGCTTTGGCTTGGCAGTTCGCTTATAAACCACCACGAGTTATTATTTACACAGTTATCCTTGTCTTCACCTTGTACAGTATTTGGTCTTGATTTATTTTATTCGTGCGGGTAACGACATCAGGATCCCTTCTTCCAAAGCTACACCATTACTTTCATACGGATAGAAAATTGTAATGGAGAATGTCGCGTCACGATATTTATAATTTATTATATTTATTTATTAGCAGGTGACTTGACTTTATTGAATTGAATCTTTCGGAGGTGTAACTTGTTATCAGTTAATTTCAATGAAAAATGGCTGTATTTCTTTTTTTCCTCTTAACGTTTATTTACCAGCTCATTGCAGCGACCGACCGAAGTGCATACCACTAATGTATTGTTTTTACTATTATAATGGCTATAACTGTCGATGTTGATAATATAATCGTATTACCGATCCAAAGTAGGTACATACTTATGTATGCAGTTCATACTCTTGATCCCTACACCTTTTTTAACATATAGGCAGGTACCCACCTAAATTACGCATATGTTCATAAGCAAGGCATTGCCATGCTGGAAAACAGAAACAAAACTAAGCATTTCAGATTAGCTTACAGTATTATTATTTTCATACGCATGTTAAGTGTCCTTACCTTTGTATACGATAATATACAGTAAGGTAGAAGGAAAATTAGTATTTGTTCAATTTTGATTTTTTGTACTGTTTTTAAATTTTAAATTGCAAAATAGTGATCAAGGAACCACTCTCGAAATTTTAAAAAGTGTCCCATTTGCTCACGTAGCAATACATAGAAGCTTCTTGACCGTTGGTCTTTTGGTGAAACGGAGTTCAGTCGTAAAATCTACGTTGGTCAAGTTTATGACTCACATTTAGAATTTGAATAGATTTCGTATAGCAGTAGTATAGACTATGGGTATGTATAAGTATACCACGATATTACTTGTACTAATAAAATCAAATTATTTTTCGAAAACCAAAAAATTCCGATGTCGAAGTATAAAAGCCTCGCTCGAAAATCAGAGTCAGAGTGCAACCTCTAATAACTCCAGCTAACTAAAAGACTGACCAAGTGAGGCGGCCACCACCGCCATCACCATCACCATCACCACCAGCACTAGCACCAGCACCAGCACCAGCACCAGTACCAGACCACCAACACCCATCATCATTATTATCATTAAAAAAAATAAGTTTCATAATGCGTTGTTATCCGGCATAAATCACTTGTCTGTTGACAGCTTCAACGTTAAATTCCTTGCACATGGAGTAAAATATGAGTGGTTGGTCTTGGTCGTAGTCGTGTCTTCTCTCTATATACTGTACTCACTAGGTAATGTATTTCTAGTTCATCCATCCATTACACATGATGATATTCTCATTCCATGGCACAACTCAACTACTACACATTCTTCATTATCTGTCAGCCGGCGAAAAGCAGTGTAGGTAGTTGTATTTCATATAATTACTAGAAAAGCAAGAGAGACTGTCTGTCGGCACAAACTGTCTATTCTGTGTGCAACGGATATTTCTGAATCTGACCACCCATTCAAGGAATCGAGTAGTT
The DNA here is from genome assembly GCA_036851915.1 of Ptenothrix huangshanensis. Lineage (NCBI taxonomy): Eukaryota > Metazoa > Arthropoda > Collembola > Symphypleona > Dicyrtomidae > Ptenothrix > Ptenothrix huangshanensis. The sequence continues at coordinate 15,099 of JAAXYX010001128.1, forward strand.
TAATAATCACACTTAAAAATTGATCCAGTCATAAAACTCTGCAGTACAGCTACGAACTTACGGAATTCTGATGATATTCAACCAATTACTGTAATAATCTCAGTCCACAATATTCACAAGTGTAGAAGATATTATACAGATGGTTGTGGTTATGGAAATGAGACTCAACTGCATGCAGTCAAGGTGGTAGTAGAGGTGACTATGTAACGGTAAACTAAGAAAGATTCCAAAATCGAAATCGATATCAGGTGGATCTGTACCAGTTAGTGGACGAAGAAAAGTCGTGGTAAATACTTATACATGTATATATAGCACAATCAAATAGCACTAGTAATACAGATAGGAATAATAACGATGCCTCTGTGAGAGTGGATGGTTTGGTTCTGTCTGTCGATAGATTCAAGATTGTGTTATTACATTTCCGATCTGCTGGGCTATTACGGGTTACGGGTGATCCAACTGAAGGAAATCCATTTTAATGACCATGACCGCCGTGGCGTAGAATACAGGATGTAAATATAAATTCAAGGCAATAAATCGAACAGAGTCAAAGTCAAAGTCAAGATTCCATTACAGAATTACAGCTGACGTCGAGGACTGAACTGGACTCACTTTAATTTTAATGCTCCAGCCTCATCTACATACATTTCACAGTTCTCATCCTCAGGAGGGTCATTAAAGTCAGTAAAGGAAAGAGTAGGGAGACTGATGCTATTGTCGTCGTCGCCGCCGCCGCCATGGTCATTTCCATTGCATTGCATTGCATTGTATTGCATTGTATTTGTTCCTCCTCAAGTTTACTGGTCATCTTAATAACTAAACGTGGACAGCCACAGTCATCAATAGTTGGTCTTCTTCCCGAAATTTTCTCATTTTCTCCCTTCAGTCTTGCTATAATGTCGAACGGCAAGCAGGTGGATCTGAGATTTTAGTGCTGAATGCTAGAGCGTGAGATAGAATTCCATCACACATGGGACACTGCACACCTCACGATCGACATCCACAGTCAACATTGTAGCCATTGTGGACAATGTGGGTAAATAGTCCAACTCCCAGTCCAAGTCCGAGTGAGCGACAGGACAGCACAGCACCAGCTGACTTGCGAGAAACATGTCTGTGCACCTACTAGCTGATTTAATATTCCAACAAAGGCCAGTCTTCTTCATACTCGCATTATATTATTACACAGTTTTTCATCGTCTCCGCCGAACAACATCACATTTGCATTTATTATTAGCCCAACAATACTAGAAAAACCAATCCAAGATGCAACAATGGAACGAAAGTTTTTTCCCCACATTTTTTTAGTTTTCTACCGAACACAATTTACATGTGCAGTGTACAGAGCTGAATGGAGTAGAGTAGATCTTACATGTTAATATTATTGTATATCTAAGCCAAAACGAAAACCAACGAGGCTACAGCAAAAGAGAGAGAGAGAGAGAGAGAGAGAGAGAGAGAGAGAGAAGAAAGCATAGGAAAAAACGAGGTAGAGTAAGTAGAAGTAGAATGTACTTGTAGTAGAAAAACGACAAACGTATTAAGACTTAAAATAACAAGATGCATAATACATGTATACCTGGATAGATAAAATAAATAAATAGACTAGACTAAACTACATTGCATTACACTGTTCTCTAGCCTGTAGTCTACACAAAGCTGCGCACCTGTCTCACGTTGCATCTGCATACTATGTATATCTCGTCCTCGTCTGATATTATCATCGTGCTGGCTGGTATTGCCGGCTTGGCTTGAGGCTTGGAAATATTTTTTTAGATTCTATTATTTCTAAGATATCTCAAAACGAAGAGCAAACCAGCTTCTCAAGAATAGAATAGAATGGAAACGAGAACATAGGAACCGAAATGAAAATGCTATAGGGAAAAAACTTGAGTTAGACAGATTCGGTGGTGGAAAATATCATGGACATGAGTGAGTTCCTGCTGGACTAATACGAATGTTCATGCTCGTGTAGTGTTAAAGCCAGAGCTAATGCTGCTGACTAATGCAATATTTGAAAAGGTGGTAGGCTACACTAAACCATACAAGCCAAGACAAGACAAGGCAGAAGAGGACAAGACAAGAGAAGTTTAAGATAAAGCAGATACACTTAAATGCAGGACAGACAGAATGTGAGTGCAGTGAAGAAGAATTTCCGACAAAACATGATCGGATGCCTGCTTTATTACTATGTATTACCTACAAGCTTAGATTCATGGATGCATGGATGCAAGGAAGCATACAGATAGTGCAGTGCAGTCGAGATTCAATTTGCTAGATGCATTTTATGAATAGATGCCATGCTAATTGCAGTTACACGTCTCTGCTATTCTACTACATGTGTATCCAGGTGTTGCTGTATAGCCCATTAGTGATTGTATAAATAAAGATATATACAAATATGTTGATGATGCAGATGTTGAGCTGATGTGGCTGCTGATATTGAATGGAATAAGACATGGGAAAAACGGTGGGGAAGGCAGGGGTATAGGGAATACATAATTAGAAACAGCACAGATAACGGACACACGGACAAACGGGCACCTTCTCACTCGTCTTCTCATTCATTCACATCTCTTGTCTTGTCTTGTCTTCCCTTAGCTTCCTTTTTCCTCTTTTCCTCTATTGCATTTATGAATTGCACTCTTACTAAAGGATTTCCATGAGCTCTTTTACACAAAGCGTGTGTTTCCGCATTTAATTAAATGGCCATGGAAGAGTGTGGATTAGCTAGAGATTTCTATTGCAAATAATACATACAAACATAGGAATAGGAATGTGCAGTCAAAGCCAGCGTGTTAAATGCCATGCAATTCGGAATGCAGCGCAAAGTTAATGCAAAAACCAAAGCAAAGTCAGTGAATACTTTGAAATGGAACAATGAAGCTGACAATAATACTATGTCTGCGTCTACCTCCGTCTCAGTCTCGGTGAATGAGGGAATCCTCACATTCACATTTACTTGCTCATTTATAACGTCTTACTTTCATTGTTATCAATTCAGATTCCATTTTTTCTGGTATTTTCTGTCATTATTATTTCTTCTTCAATCCTGCATTCATACGAGCTGGAGTCCCCTCTGGCTAATTTCAATTCCAACCGAGCTAATTCTATCTCCATTGTCGTCAAAGTTTCCATACTCAATGCTCATACAATGCAACCTTTTAATTTTTATGATGATTGAACAACGAAACGAATGATAGAACCTACAATCACCAACACGGCTATTGCCATTACCTAGTATTACTACTACCACCATTAGCATTTACTTGGCCATTGCCGAGCCACTACTAGACTCCATTCTACATACATTGCTATCATCGTCATTATCACGCTCACACTTCTAACAGACCGTGGCGGACCAATTATTCTCCTTCTTCTTATGATTATGATTATTATTATTATTACTATTACTATTATTCCTATCATCATTACATTATTCCACAGATGGCTTTTTCGCATTAGCACTCAACACCGTGTGTTCGCATGTCATTAAATGCGTACACACACTCTTTTTCCCTCTTCCATTTTCTTGCATTTAAACCTTTATGCAAAGATTTATCACCGTCCATCCATCCTCCCAACTAGGCACCTACATATTTTCAGTCTTGTCTTTGTTTTCTTTCTGTCTTCCTTGTCTCGCACTACATAACAGATGAATTCCGTGTCACAGCTGATCGTAATTGAAGGGATGGAACATATCTTGTATGATTACTAGTGGATTTATCTGTAATTCATCAATCTTGACTAATACCCCATTAAACTATGCCAGTATTTCCTCGCCATTCATATTCAAACAGACCAGTCATTCTCATATTTAGAGAAACAAATAGAAACAGAACTGTAGAAAATGTAATAGCAACATCTCCTTTTAGGTGCTGCATACCAAAGTAAGTAAGTTAGCAATTACTGCTTTGTCATGCTTCCGATTCCGACCCTAGACTACATAACATACATATTAAAGTCCAAGCCAAAACAAGAAACTAAACAATTACTCTTGACAACCTTTGGTAAAACTGACCGTTGCTTAATTGTTTTTGTACAGATAAAAAATAATTGGGTAAAGAAAGTTATCACTTTCGAAAGGGATTTAGAACAAGCACAAGGCTTTTTGCGTGTGAATGCTTATGTCCATTCAGTGGACAGTTATGAAGTGCTTGAGATAATGACAGGGTTAAGTGTATTGTATACGCATCGTAATTATTTCCTTGGTATTTACAAACCTCTGGATGAGCATGTTCACCATTCATTTCTCAATTATTTATCCAACGCAGACGAAAACGTTTTAACGCTGTGCTGTCTGTAGTGCATGGAATAATGTGGCCATTGTGGAATTATAGTTAACAGTTAGTAGTATGAAGCACATCGTCGGCTTATTACACGTTTATTACATCCACCAAGATTGTCGACGAATGAGTCAGAGAGATAGGCGGACATGACATGATCAAGCAGGATCTATTGTTTTGTGCAATGATGCTGAGCTATTGGATTGGATCTATAGGTATGTGCGTTGTACTCATTTCATTGAGGCGATTGCGGCGAGCTCAATCGCTCCAACAGTCCAACACTCAAGCGACTCCACACCAAAACTAAATGTAAGACCAAGACTCAAAGTAACTACAGTGAAAAACCTTAAATTGTCAAGTGTAAACTGTTAATTCATAATTCATACACAGTTCATAATAAGCACTACGGTATAGTAATTAACGAAAATCATAAACAAATAAGCACAAGGAAGATTCTCCTCGCATCCATTGACTCCTCCAAGTGGTTATTAGTGGTCCGACTGCAACACTCAATGTAGTAAGGCATTAGTGGGAATGCATGTCGATTAAAGAGCTTAGATTGAGAAGCGAGTAAGTTGACACTGAATTCAGTTACCAGTACCAGTGAGTGGATGGTAAATTGAATGTAGAAGAACCGTATAGTGTGAGTAGATTATTATCAACTTAAAATTGAATGACAGCAGGGGATGGGCAAAGGTTGGATTAAAGGATTAGGATTACGATGAGGATTTGTATATGGATGTCGAGTCGAAATAGATACAATTAGTCTATATTATCATCATCATTAACCCTTTGCAATTTTCTACGACCATAGAATCTACACCTGTGAAGGTAAATAATAAACTGTTAATTGAAAAATGCAAATTGTGAATTGCAGTACTTACTCAAATGTGGCTAATAAATAAACCAAGTACCTACATAGTATACAGATAGACAATGATGACCAACGCTACGCAACGCCTGTTATCTTATAAGGGCTAGAAGCCACCTGCTCTTGTCATTAAATATCTGTGCGTATATACTTAGATACATGTGTAAGCTTAAAATGGTCATGTCTATCTACACTGTTATTATTATTACCGCAGTGATCACCTATGAAGGTAATATAATACACTATTGAACAGTGTATTAAAGTGTGTGGCCTATGGCCTCATTTTTTACTGCTGGTTTTCATAAGATTGCACATGTCGGTATATGTACATACTACACTTTGGCTAAAGGGTATGCAGGTACATAGGTACTCACCTACTACCTACCTAGTTGTTTACCTTATGTTTCTTAATGCTGCGCTCTTGCTGTGGCATACTTATCTTGCCTTTTGTCAATTGTCCAAATGTATATCCGTCTATGTCCGTTACCATGTCAGTGTCCATGACATAATGCGTGTGTATGTACACTAGTGGTATCGTCATCGTATTGTATTGGAGTGTGGTAAGTGTCTCGGACATGCCACACAAGATTTGGACTTGAACGAAGTTGCAAACAGTTTTGCTTACGTACGTAGGTACTATGTAGCTTCTACATTTATGGATGGGGATGGGGACCAAGTGAAAATGAGTGATGATGATGAACGACTCTTGTCTGATGAATAAATTCCACTCATTTAATTAACTGTTTCAATTGAATAGAATTGAATTGAATTGAATTGAGTTGCATCTGACTCGGGCTCAGAATCTGGTTCTGGTTCTGGTTATGGAAGCATTTACACATAACATAAGCAAAGTAAAATTTGACCAACAGTGATCAACAATCAGTATTGATATTAACCGTTTTATATTTACAATTTACAACTAGGAATTATGACTTGATAATTTACCTTTTTGTATGTAGTGTACTTGCAATTAGAGACGACTAATTGTAAGTAGGATTTACCTACTTACTATTAGGATGTTTGCCACTAACCTTTCTTGTCCTTCTCGTCCTTCTTCTTGTAACTTGGACGGTGTTTTTATTATTGTTATTGTCGCCTTTTACATATTATGTATGTTTACTATTGCTGCTAATGTTCTACTGTTTTTGTCGAAATCGATGAGTTGGTCTTGTATTTTTATAATGTGTGTAATTCCCTGGGTAGTCTCGTTTGAGATAAAGATGGGAGCCACTTGAAGATTTTGAACCGTAAAACGACATGCAACTCCCATAGTGTCCTAGTCCTAGTCTAGTCCCATCAGTAGCCGTAATCCCAGTGCGTAGACACAAGACAGTAGGCAATGGATTCTATTATTTGTCATTTGTCCTTGCTCTCTGTATGTCACGGTCGTGGTTATTTTTTCTTCACGAATACTAATAGGACTTCCTTTGGAAACTGGATCTCGACTCGTTCGTGCAACTGCAAGTGTATAATAATGAGGATGATATGGGTTTGGAACGCTTTGCGTTCCTCTGGCTCTTGCTCCTTCGAAAATACCATCCAACTAGATATGTATGTATGTAAATGCACAAATGTACAAGATACAAAACATGCGTGCAACTGTTCACGTCTCCATCGTATTTTCTGTTTTCTATTTTGATCGTGGCGTGGCTTTAGCCATCCATCCATCCATCCATCCATCCATCCGTACTCGTAGAAACACGAATAATGAGATAAGAATACGAATACAAATAAAAATTCGAGTGAAAAAAACGCTTTCCATTAGTACCTACCTACTTAAGTAAGGATTGAAATGTTGAATCCCCACTGATACTGAAATAGCCTGCAAGTCGACACTTCTCTAGAGATTTATCATGCGAATGAACAGTACGCTTTCAATGACTAACTAAATCATGTGTTAATTACACATAAAGGGAGTAGCGAACTAAAGAATGTAATGAAGTAGTGACATAGTGCTTTTACTCAACTGTGACTTTAGCTTTCATCTCAATTACAAGTAGAATTGACGATCACTTGTGTGTACATATTCTATGCATGTCTGTCAGTCTGGGTCAAACTCACATCCTTTGATGTTCCTTCCATTGAAATCAAGTCGGTAAACGTAGACTGTCAATGTTAGACAAGTATTGATTCGAATGAGTTTCATACTTTCATTCTGCTTTACATTCCACACTTGAAGTACCTACGTTTCACATTGCATTTTTGCTCTCTTCTTTTTATTTCGTGTAAGCGTAAAAATAGAAACCAAGGTAACCTTTCAATTGTTAATGTCCCCGTGGTACCCCATAATTATCTCTGACTCTGACTTGATCTTTCTACAATCCAATTCATGGGACGGGTATCCCATAGATATGGAAACTTGGACAGGACAGGAGATGTAATTTTCTTCAACTCGTTAGTTTGGTTTGGTGCTTATATGTCACTGTCACTGTTCCTGCCTACCTTTCAGTTCACACTTTTCATATTTGCCATTATGCTCACTTTGTTGACCGTAATTACATACTCGCTTGCCTTACTTAAAGTGCATTCCTTGTTCTAATTTTAAAACAATTTTATTCTGCGCAAGATTGAATTAGCAGCAAGGCGAAAAATAAAGAATATAATAAATACGATTGTAAATATAAGTAGTAAACGACTTAAATTTAAGTTTTTTTTCTGCTCAAGAATTACACAGGGATACAATATGATTACATATTATACACTTGTGTAAGTTGATGCAGAGCGTGCCAAAACAATTGTTAAACCGAAACCAAGAAGCATACTATATAGTATGTAATTATATCCATGTTTGTAGATGTAGGTACGTATGCATTTGGAGGCAGAATCATTATCCACTACTGCATACATATGTAGATGCACCTCCGAGCATTCAGAAATAGTAATTATTTGATTCCCAGCCATATCCTACTTTGACATATAAATAATTGGCAGCTTACGCGTAGCAGTAGCATGAATTATGAATTATGACACGCTGAACTTGACGCGATGGTTGATGCGGGTGGTTATTTTTTTTTTCCTTTTTTGTATGTATTTTGGTCGGAATTTGAAAATAAAGCCAAAGCCACAATTCACAGTAATTACGAATGTAGCGACGATCATACCTAATTGGATTCAATAATACCAAGAATAAGAGTTTTTAGAGCGCGTAACTTTTACTTTGATCTCCATAATTCCTACTTGTTTGAATGAGTGCTTTGTATATATAAAAAGTACAAGCAGTCACATAAATAGACAGGTAGACAGGTGCTTTGTGTTATTGTCCCATTCCCAACTCCCAAGTCCAAGTTTGAGTCTAACGTGAAGCTTATGACGTTAAAAAAATGATATGATATGTTATGGTTTACTTCTTATGTATATGTGTCTAGAGAGGCGTGGGAATTCCATTCTTCGCAAAAGGAAATGCAAAAATCCAAAAAAAGTGCATTGTTACAATGTGAGTTGTTGAATTTAAACTGAAAGGCAGAGTCAGAGCCAAAGTCAGAGTCAACCGACATCAATCATAATAATACCAAAACACAAAAAAAATATCTACATTCATTTTGAGAAGGATGCTACGATGCACTTGGATGAAAATTGTAATAGAGAAGATGCAGAGCAGACAAGCATGCACCTGTTTTGCATGAAAATTGTACTTTCTTGCTGCCTGCTTGCCTCTCAAACTCTCAATCCCTATTCCTATGTATGTATGTATGTATGCATTCCCGCCGTCCGTGCTCTTGAATTGTTCGATCTTCTTCTTGACGGTTGACACAGTTTTCGAATTACTGACATTGAAAAACTGTATTTATTTACACTGCTTTTTAAGCTTTTTTCGACTGTGCTATTACTCCTTTCATTATCCCTCGGTCATTGTTCACCGTTCATATTGACAGGCAATGCATGGAGCCTGACGTGAACAATGTAATTAATTGTTGACTATGGTTGACTGCTAACTGTGCAAATAGAAACTGATTCTTCTACCTAAAACGCTCAATTTTCTTTTGTGAAGGAGTAGCAAGTAAAAGTTAAGTAAAAGGTCGATGGATAATTGAGCTGAATTCCAAACTTACTTTTACTTTAGTCCAACTCTAATGCCATCCTAAATGATTCCTAATTGACTCAATGGCTGAATGGATGAATGGCTGACTGAGTGAGTTATTATTGAAGGCTTACAGCTCAATTTCCATTCCAACTGACTCTGACTTTGGCTCTGGCGAAGTCTTGGCGAGAGTGGTATCTGAAAATTGGTCGTCATCATAATTACGTACCTATCTACTTATGGATGGACAGAGAATCCACCATGGAGCAAAATCCATTGGAACGACTCCAAACGATGCGATGGAAGGAAAGTCGAATGTGGAATTCGTGCCCAGACTGCTATTGTGTTTGTGTGTGGTTCTCGTATAGACAAGAGGAGATAAGAGAATTGGAGAAATAGAATATGATGCGTCATTGTAGCATATAAATCTGAATTGGAATCTCGTAAGCTACTCTGCCTTTTCTGCTCCCACTTGTCAAACTTAAGGACCGTGGCCAATTAGAATTGAAATGAGTAGATCAAGATGGAGCGTATCAAAGGTTGTAGGTATATATGTGCCTATATTGTGTACATACCTACACATATACACACACTATTTGATAGCCGTGGCAAAGTTTGGTAACTAAAACTTCCTTGCCGTGCACAAGAACAAGCTTCTTCAAAGATAATTGATAATCACCAACGATCATCCGTTCAGCTTCAATAAAGTCCTCACAACTTAATCACGTCTGCGGTATAAACTTTACAAGTTTACAACAGTTTTTTTTTCGAACCGACTTCCACTTCTGTCTTCCATGTACTCAAACTGTCTATAAGTCAATTTCCAAAGAGTAATCAAAGCCAGGTGATATTTTAAATTAATTATAGATCGTATAGGTAAGCATTCATAGCAGCAGACTCTGTTTATAAATCCTACACAGTACACTTGAGAACATAATGCTACCGCTCTTTTCGCTCGTTTTTGCGTGTCTAAATCGTGAAATTCCTTTATGGACTTTCCATCCTCCATTCTATTTTAGATCTTCTAATAGGCTTCTAAAGACTCGAGTGACAAGCACTAGTTTCCAATTGCCTATTATAATCAGTTATGAATTTTGAACTAACAATAAATCCTATTGTTATTATGGTTATTAGCGAGTCAAGAAAGTTAACATTTGTCGTAAAGCAAGCATCATAATATCATAATAATATAGTCTTTACTTGATTTTTTTTAGAATTTTCAATTTGAGCTTAATTTTACAGTGAAAAGTAGGGTAGAAATCCGAATTTCCTTTCACAATAATAGTTATACAAGTTAGTACCTAGGTACCTACCTAACTATGCTCGAGCACAAGGTGAATGTGAACCTGTTACGCTAACCAGCTAAGCATCTTTCACACAAAGTACCTAGGTAGTTACTACCTACTTTTAAAATTATTGAAATTTTACACAAATAGAACAAACTGTAACTGTAGTAGTTATTGTAAGAAGGTGTGCAAATATATGCGGAGAAATGTGCAGTTACTGCGGAACATGGAATGTATTCTGAGTAGCGTCCTCGCTGATGCAGCAGCAGCAGTATGCAAAACATATTATTATCTAGGCGCATTAACTTCTCAAAGAATACAGAACAGAACGTCCTGTATTTATATAAACATTTATATACAGCAGAAACTGTGATATTTGCCCAATTTGAGAGAGAGTAAAGTGTGCTGCTTCATGCTTCCAAAATCATGAGATAGGTATGCATCTCGTGCTGGTCATTTTAGCGTTACTCACTGGCGTAACAACGATCGTGGTGGCCCGTATGCAAGTACGTTTTTGGGGCCCCTACACAGTAAAAACCAATACTAGAATTTTTAATAACCATTTTTTATAAGACTATCAAATAAAGGTAATAAAC